>PISX010008860.1:0-79133 GCA_004024625.1 Mellivora capensis | reverse complement strand
GATGGAATACTATGCAGCCATCAAAAGAAATGAAATCTTGCCATTCGCAACGACGTGGATGGAACTAGAGGGTATCATGCTTAGTGAAATAAGTCAATCAGAGAAAGACAACTATCATATGATATCCCTGATATGAGGAAGTGGAGATGCAACATGGGGGGTTTTGGGGGGTAGGAAAAGAAGAAAAGAAACAAGATGGGATCGGGAGGGAGACAAACCATAAGTGACTCTTAATCTCACAAAACAAACTGAGGGTTCCTGTGGGGAGGGGGATGGGGAGAGGGGGGTGGGATAATGGACATTGGGGAGGGTATGTGCTATGGTTAGTGCTGTGAAGTGTGTAAACCTGGCGATTCACAGACATGTACCTCTGGGGATAAAAATACATTATATGTTTATAAAAAATTACAAAATTAAAATGGTAAAAAAAAAAAAGAATTTTGCTTTTTATATAGGTTGAGAATAAAGCCTGATAGGAGATTTTTAAGCAAAGGAGTGACTGATAGTTCTTAAGTCTTAAGACCAAGATCATGCTACTATGGTAATAGATCGCGGGAAGCCAGAGTAGAAACAGGAAGAAACTAACTGCAAAGGAACGTCAGTACTATAGGTGAGAGAGGATGGTGCTTAGACCAGGCTGGTGGTCGAAGCAAGGGGTGGTGACAGGTGGTGGCATCCTTGGTATCTTTTGCAGATAAATTGAAGGATTTGCTGAGGGATTTGGATATAGGGAGTAAGGAAGAAAGGAGACAAGGATACCTCTAAAGTGATGAAAGTAGAATTGCCATTTACCCTGATGTGGAACATTGCTAGAAGAGAAGATAATAAAATCGAATTTGATTTTGAACATAGTAATTTTGGTGATAGGCTTATGAGACAGTCAAGTGTACATATATCTAGTAGGCAGTGAGAAACAAGAATTTGAAATTAAGGGGAGAGGTTACAGCTGGGAATATTAATTTGGGAGTCATCCGCATATAGGAAGCATTTAAAGACATGGGACTGAATGATGCCATGAAGGAGGTGAGCATAGAAATGGAAGAAAAGAAAAAGGAAAAGCTAATAAGACCTTTCTAAAAAACCAAGGGGACAGGGGAAAGAGATTGACAGGTAAAACAGAAAATGATTGCAAACTTAAAAATAACTGTCAGTATGTTCAAGGAACTAAAAGAGGAGATTAAGAATTATGTTAGAAAACTAGAAGTTATAAGAACAAATGAAAGTGTTAGAGTCAGAAAATGAAATAATCAAAATACAGAATGTAATGGGTTTAATAGAAGATTAGATTTACTTGAAAAGTTAACCATATTCTTAACATATGATCCAGCAATTGCATTCCTTGTTTTTTTTTGTTCTTTTTTTCCCAAAAAGGTTTTTGAAGATTTTGTCAGAGAGAGTGCACGAGCAGGGGGAGCAGCAGGCAGAGGGAGAAGTAGGCTCCCTATTTAGCAAGGAGCCCAAAGCGTTGCTCGATTCCAGGACTCTGGGATCATGGCCTAAGCTGAAGGCAGACGCTTAACTGACTGAGCCACCCAGGCGCCCCTTCACATTCCTTGGTATTTTTACACAAAGGAATTAAACTTATGCCCGCAGAAAACTCTGTACTTGGATGTTTATTGCAGCTTAATTCACAATTGCCAAAACTTGGAAGCAGCCAAGATGCACTTAAGTAGATGATAGATTAAAAAACTGTAATATGAACTATTACTCAGCACTGAAAAGAAACTACTTATCAAGTCACAAAAGGACATGGAGGAGCCTTAAATGCATATTAGTAAATGAAAGAAGCCGATCTGAAAATGTTACGCGTTGTCTGATTCTAAGTACATGACACCTGGGAAAGACAAAAAGATGGAAGCAGTAACAACAAACAAACAAACAGACAGACAAAAAACTATGATTGCCTGAGGTATTGGGGGGGGGGAGAGATGAATAGGTGAGTGCAACACAGGATTTTAAGGCTGATGAGACTACAGTGTATGGTACTATAATAAACGAGTGATGACATGTATCTGTTATCCGGACCTATAGAATGTATAATACCAAGAGTCAACCCTCATGCCCCTTGGAACCCTAATAGAATTTGGATGACCTTGATGTATCAGTGGAGATTCATCATTTGGAAGAGATGCACCACTCTGGCGGCGGATGTTAATAATGGGATGGCTGTGCTTGTGTGGGATGGGTATATGGGGTATCTCTCAATTTTTCTGTGAACCCAAACTCTTAAAAAGTCTTAAAAAAAAGAAAGGGTAGGGCATAGTCAGGTTTTAAAAAGTTGAATGAGGGGCGCCTGGGTGGCTCAGTGGGTTAAAGCCTCTGCCTTCGACTCAGGTCATGATCCCAGGGACCTAGGATCTAGCCCTGGCCTGGGGCTCTCTGCTCGGCGGGGAGCCTAATTCCTCCTCTCTCTCTCTCAGCCTGCCTCTCTACCTGCTTGTGATTTCTGTCAAATAAATAAAAAATAAAATCTTAAAAAAAAAAGTTGAATGAAAGATGAGTCATATGGCTGTCTTTTTTTTTTTTTTTTAATTCATTTATCTGTCAGACAGAGTGAGCACATGCAGACAGAGTGGCAGGAAGAGGCAGAGGGAGAAGCAGGCTCCCTGCAAGGAGCCCGATGTGGGACTCGATCCCAGGACGCTGGGATCATGACCTGAGCCAAAGGCAGCTGCTTAACCAACTGAGCCACCCAGGCGTCCCCATATGGCTGTCTTTAGACTGAAGCAGAGAAAGAAGCTGAAGAGCTCTATGGAATATGGTGGAAAGGTCTTAATGTGCATGTAACTGGGGTTTAAAAGTAGGGAAAAGGGAAAATAGGACAGAACAATATTTGAAGAGCTACTGGCCAAGTGTTTTTGCAAACTGATTACAAGAGGAATGGGAGCAGAATTGGATGCAATATATATAGAACATTGTTTTGAGGAGTTTCTTGTGATAGGAGGCAGAGAAACGAGGTGAGGACAAGTGGGGCCAGCAAGCAGGTAGTTTTCTTTTCTTAGTAGCTATTAAAGCATGCTTGTATGCTAATAGGAATGTTCCAGGAGAGAGGCTGTTGGTACGGGAGAGAGGGAGGCAGTTGCCTGTGCTGTATCCTTTAGTAGGCGACTGCCTGAATCCAGTGGTCAGACTCATACCAGCTTTGCTGCACAACTTCCCCCAGATTTCTGTTTAGCTTTAGATTACATAATGAACAAGGAAAGTAATCTGCTATAGGTTGTGTGGTTCTAACTATCCTTGATTTGCTCCAGTGTTAATGGAACGTTGAAGCACAATTCTCATGCCTCACTCTGGTGATCTACTTAATTCCCATGCCCCAAATCCTATCAGCTATGGAGAAACCTGCCCAAGACCCTTGGGCTTGTTCTTTAATGCCACTATTTGAATAATAGAGTCATTAAGAGAGCTGAGTTGCAGACAGACTGCTGAGGTTTGAATTACATTTTCTTGACATTATTATTTGTAGAAAATGGGGCAAATTATTTAACCTTCTGGATCCTCTTTTTCCCCATTGGTACATTGTGGTGGATAGTGTATTAGTATCTATTCTGTAGGGTTATTACGAGTATTGAATGAGTTCATGTCCATTCCTAGAATTGTGCCTAGCACACAGGAAATACTAAAAAAATGTTCCTTACTATCGTCTCTGGTTCTGGGAAAACCTGTGGGAAGTGGAGGAATAGTTCTCACAAAAGTTATGCAGCCCCTTGGGGGCTCTTAAAAAATACCGATGCCTGGGTCTTACCCTTTGAAGCTTTTAAAAATATGTTGTATTTAAGTAATTCCTACACACAACATGGGGCTTGAACTCAGAACCCCTGAGATCAAGAGCTGCACGCTCTTCTGACTGAACCAGCCAGGTGCCCCTACACTTTGAAGTTCTAATTTTTTATTGCACCAGAGTCAGATCCCTAGGCCAGTAGTAAGTTCTTGAAAATGAAAATACTTCACTTATTCTAATTTGTAGCCAGGACTGCCCTAGCCTTAGAAGTCATTCAGCATATTCCTGCCCTCAAGAAGCTTCTATTAGGCTTCTGTTTGCCAGGGCATTTACATATGTGCTTTTGGCTGTGCTTTCAGAACTTGGCTCATATTTTTATTCTGGATGACTTTGAGATGTCTGTGATAGTAATTACATTTATCTCCACAGACCCCCACCCCCAACCAGCTAGAAAAAGTATGTATCGTTCTTGTTGCCCATGTCCGATCTGGTAATCTGTATTCTGTATGATTGTTTCATATGGAACTTTGTAGTCTGGGAGAAATTGCAGAAATCACACCAAATGAATTGTGCAGCATGTCAAAAATAAAATGGAATATTCATGCCTGCACATTTGGTTTTTATGTGACTTAAAATGTACAGCCTTTGGGACAGTGTTATCACGTTGACTCCATTATGGCAAGGAAAGCTAATTTAGGAGAGAAATTGGCTGGAGTGTCTCCTCTAATAGAAATAAACACAAAACCACTTTAGTGTCTCTTCTCTTCAAGGACTGCTGTTTTTTTTCACAATATTTGTAAGACCACAGATGGATAGAGAAGCCCCTAGAACTCATGAACCTGTGACTTGAAAAATTTTTAAGATGGTTTCTCCATGAATTAATAGTACCAGTAAATGTGGGCCATTTTAAAATCACAGCTTGCAGATGAAATGCAGTGTCAAGTTTTTGGCATACCTAGTAAAGGAGCCAGTGGAGTAAACAGACATTGATCATGCAGTGTGGCAAATTCTGGGCTAAGAATAAAAGCTGGGTTACTTGGGGCAGTAGGTCTGTTCTCCAGGGTCCTGCGCGATGACAAGGGGTAGCACAGGGAGACAGGCGCCATGTAGATGGACAGCTGCAGGATGAGTAGGGGCAGCCTGAGGCACAGGGAGGGGTCCAGGGAAGGGACAGCACCATCTTTTCTGTTAAGGGGAGGAGGGTATGCTAGGGGTCATGAGATGGTGTGGTCCGTGCAAAGTTTGACTATGCCTGTGCATGCCCATCCTGGGTAATTATGAATGACTTCACTTTTTACTAACAAAAATAAACTGATACGGGTAGTGGGTTGGGTGTCTAGTCTCCCTACCCATGGTGAAGACTTAGATACAGGAGTGGTAGAAGGAAATGTTTAGGAATTTCCATTCATTAGTTGCTTTTCATTCAGATGGTTTATCTTTTGTACCTGGCTAATTAGTCCATTTGGAAATAGTAACTTATTCTGCATAGACAGCTGTGGTATTACTGCCAATGTCTTTCTCTTCTGTGGGAGACCTTAGTTAAGTCTTCCCTTCCCTTCCCTTCCCTTCGCTTCCCTTCGCTTCCCTTCCCTTCCCTTCCCTTCCCTTCCCTTCCCTTCCCTTCCCTTCCCTTCGCCTTTTTCCTTTCCTTTCCTTTCCGTTCCGTTCCGTTGCTGTCCCTGTCCTCTCCTTCCCTCCCTCCGTTTTTCCCTCCCTCCCTCCCTTCCTTCCCTCCTTCTTTTTCCTTCCCAGAATTAAGTCCCATTTTAGGCTACATGATGGTCTTTGCTTCTTAGCCCTTTTCTCTTGGCCCTTGCACTCTCTTCTCTTCACGATGTTATGTGGCCTGCACTGGACCCCCAGTGACACTGGCAACATCATGTAAAACAGTGACCCTTGGTCTGCAGCCCGGAGAGAACTTTATCTCAAGTTCTCATCTAGTTTCTTTCTGTCCTTGTTGATGTGGTGTTCCCACGTCACCCCGTCAGTGTGGGTCGATTTTATTCTGTTCCTCATTTTACTGCCCAGAGTGAAATCTTGAGAACATTACCTACTCACCTAGGACTTTGGTCTGTGAAATGGGGTTGTTGCTACTAATAGCATCTCTAGGAAGTGGTGGTTGAGTTTGATATCCACATTCTTGAAATGCAATTCATTTTCACCTGTGCATTATAGATTGAAAATGTTAAGGGTCAGTGTCACTGTTTATCAACACAGAGCCTAGCATTTCAAAGAATTGAATTTTGAAGTTGGCTTTAACAGTCAGTGACTTAATTTTTTCCGCTTATATTGAACTTGAGATTGCTTAATTTACTGAATCACTTCCTATTCACTATGTATTAAGGAAACTCTTAACACTTGAATTCAAATGAGGAGGATGGGATTCCATGAGATCAGTGAGTTAGCCCTTGCCTTTGCCCCAAATGCCAAACCATTCAGAGCAACATCAAGGTTGTGCTAGTTTGAAGCAATTTTATTTTGTCGTCAACCTAATTCAGGGCTCAAGGAAAGATCTGCACTTACACTTTTTATTTTCAGCTTTATATTCTGTAAATAGATATCACGACCCATTGTCAGGAAGCTTACTGTCAATAACTCTAATGTCTGAAGGGATTTTATGTCTCATCTTTATCCTGAGAAAGTCTCCTTTATTGCTCTTCTGGGCATTAATTTTGCCTGCTTTTAATTATTTGGTTTGGCATTTTTGTTCTTTTGATGGTGACAAGTACATGAGATGTTGGGAATCCAATCTCCAGGTGTTTCTCACCCTTTTAAACAAAGGTCTGAGGATGGCTTTTCTGCTGAGGTTGGTAATTTGTATCTGGTTAAGAAAGGACTGGAGTGGGTTTTAGGAGATACTAAGGCTAGGGATCTTAGGGGGAACTTAGTAACTTGACCACTCACCCTAGTTGGGTCCCCCAGTAGAGAGTTGTCTTCTGTAAAACAGGGTCAGTAAGAGTACCAGTCCCACAGGATGGTGGTGGAGCCTAAATGTTAACTCATGTAAAATGATTGGCACGGCGCCTGAAACATAGGAAGCATGGAAATGTTAATGGTTATTGGTTTGGAATAATTTTGCTTGAGAGAATTGCCAGGACATCATACTTAATGTCTCAAGAAAACTGTCTATGCTTGTAAAATAGGATTTGCTTAACACCCAAAGGTAGTAGAAATAAGAAGCCAGGGTTAGGAGGACACCTAGCTTTGGCCCAGTAGATCTCCAGCTGCTGGTTGCTGAGCAAATTAGCAACAGTGGTACTTAGAACTCTTGTGGCACAAAGTGGAGGAATCTGGGGGTTGGGGGGGGGTTTGGAAGCTACCCTAGACTTGCGGAGGGAAAGAAAGAATGAGGCAAGTGTGCAAAGCCCTAAGAATCCCGAGCTTAGGGGGTATAGCAAGAACATAGCATCCGTAGTGTAAAAGCCTGGCCTGATTCTTAGTCTGGTGTCTGGGCAGGAATTCAGCTAGAGGAAAATCACAGAAGCAGCATTCCTGTCATCCAGCATTGGTCACATCTCAGGCTTAGTTCTTAGAGAAGCTGGTCTCAGAGACACATGGGGAGTGTTCTCAAATAATTTTTAGCAAGGTGTGCCCTGCGACTGGGATACCACCAGCATACTAGCAACTGAGAAATGTGCTTTGGCTTACTGGTACGGAGACGGGGCACAAATTCATGGTGATTTAAAAGGAGAGGAGATCAATAGGGATAGTGAAGGTTACTGGGTTTCAGATGGTTCTTCGTGTCCTTTGAGACTGTGTTTCTAAAGCATGATGGGGGCTGTTTGGGGTGAGGTCAGGGTTGCGAACAGGGCCAAGGGAGGGAGCTGGTGGAGATGGAACATAGAGCATGGCAGGGTGGTGCAGGGACTTGGAGATTTCCCCTCTGGATTCAGCAGTGTGGGTGGGCATGGGAGCAAAGACCAGAAAGGCAGGAGAGAGCCCAGGCTGGCAGCTCACTGGGCTGGGAAGCCCCACTGGTGAGGAGAGTATGGACTTGGGGCTCTTGGCTCAGGAGGGTGTTGGAAGTGATTGTCCACAGTTCCCAGACTGGAGACAAGGAAATTGTTGAGGGTCTGGAGGACCCTGTAAGTGCCAAGGGGAACTGTTTCTGCAGTAAGTGAGCTAGTACAGTGGGGAGCCAGGAGGAAAGAATTACACTTCTGACCTGGGTCAGGGGGTGCTGGCATCTGAAAGAGCATGACATTTGAGTTGCCCCTTGAATGAAGACTAGAAGCTCACCGGGAGAAAAGGAGGTAAAGGCAGAATTGGAGGACAAAGCTTATCTCTCAACTTGAACTTGAATGTTTGCCCAGCTTTTTGGCGTGGGGAAAAGTGATAAGAGATGAGCCTGAGAAGCCAGGTTACTGCTGGGACGTGCAGGGCTTGATAATGCCTTGCTCAAGATGTGTTAGTTTACACGGCAGAATTGGGGTGATTCTCAGGGAAGGTGTGGCAATTAACCTTCTGCACTACGTGGTTAAAATTTTTGTGAGGCTATTACAGAAGTTGACAGTTCTCTGTGTCCTGATCTTATTCAAAAAGGAAGCATAAGAACAAACACTCCAAGGTCAACTACAAATGGCTCTTGGAGTTACTGTTACTTTGAATTAGTCATATCTCTGTCAGTTTTTCTCCTTGGGTACAAATCACCACTGCTTGGTAATGTATACGTCTTAGGTTTTAGAAGCATGTAATGAAAATATTCTAATGTTCACTACAGTGGTTGTAGTTTGTTAAAAAATCTACCAACCCCTGATCTTTGTCTTAATTAGTAGATCAGTTCTTACAGAGCTTGTTACGGTAAATCGGGATTATGGAAGCTACTTAGTGATGTTACTTTATGAACATGAGCTATGTGATCCTATTTTAGATAGAATATTCTAGTTTAAAAGGAAGTTTCAGCTGAAGAAATTCTCAGAAAAACTACTTTTTATTGAAGGTGTATAGAAAAAGGCTAAGCAAGAGGCTTTCTTTTCACTGAAGATTGCAGGCAGTGTCTCACCGGAACTATTGCTGATTTCCTTATAAAGACAAGGGACAGAATCTGTTACAAAGAAGATGAAGGGATACAGTTAGGGGCTTGGTTAGAGAAGGAAGCGTGATTTTTTTTTTTCTCTTTTGTAATAAGGCGAGATAAAGCTGTTATTTGAAAATTTTTGAACAAACCAAAAATCTGACTCATGTCCTACAGCTTGCCTAGGTTAGTGTCCATTCACACTCGTGTCAGCATAATTATTAATAGTGCCCCATCTCGCTCTTAAGTGTCCCACTACGGAAAGGGAAATTGTTATTATTTTAAATTTATTTGAGGGAGAGAGAGTGAAAAAGAGCACGAGAGGGGAGAAGGTCAGAGGGAGAAGCAGACTCCCCATGGAGCTGGGGCCTCAATCCCGGCATCATGACCTGAGCTGAAGGCAGTCGCTTAACCAACTGAGCCACCCAGGTGCCCCGGAAAGGGAAATTATTGTCGCTTGTCCTATATGTAGGCCTCCTTCTCTGATACATTGTATGTGGCTGTTAAATCTTTCACCAAACACATTAGCATTTTTTTTATCATTGCTTTTATGGTGAACATGCCATCTCATAGTCTTTTCCACTTAATATTGTCTTATATTTTTCTACATTCCTGCAGTTTTGTGGGTTGTTTTTTTTTTCCATTGCTGCTATATCAGGAGTGCGTTGAGCTAAAACTCAACTAGTAGTGGCTTCCATAGTAAACAGTTTGCTGATTTCACTTACTAAGAAACCTGGAAATAGATGGTCTGGGGAAGGTATGACTGCTCAAGGACACTCTCAGGGGTGGAGACCCAGTCTTCCCATGCCACCATCTTTGGGGTGTGGTTTTATCATCCTGCCGCACTTCAGGCATTGCCCCTGTACTCCAGCGGGAAGATGGGGCAAGGGCTAAGGGCAAAAGAGGCTCTTCCAGCTAAATATGTCCCTTTGTAAGAATTTTTCTCTAAGACCTATCCTGTAAATCGTGTGATTGTCTTCCCGGCTGGAAGTGGATCCCATGCTTATTTCTAGCTGCAAGGCTTTCTAGTAAATCTTATTGGAGGATGACAAGGAAGATGGGTCTGTGAATGGCTTTTTTGATACCCGGTCTACCAAAGTCTGTCACAGTTTTGAAAAAGTACCTTGATGTAGGAGTGTGGTTGTTGGAATAATAATTTTCTTCCCTGCCACACCACTACAAAACCATGTAACATCCATGACTGAGCAAGGATTAGGAGAGGTTAAATTGAACTTTTTCAAAGAATGAGGTCCAGTGGATCTTACACAGTGTCCAACTTAATTTCTCAATTTAATTCTGAAAATAAAGCTGATTCACCAACTCTTTCAAGAGTGTGTATTTCATTAGCTTAGATTGTGTTAAGCATGACTGACTCTACAAGGTACTTAATGTCATTAAAAATTTGGAAAAAAAATGCTTTTCAATTTTTAGAAGCATCTTGTAATGTTGAATATCTCACATTGGCAAACCCATTTTAATTTCTCCCATTTTTAGCTGAGCTAGAGACTCACCAAAGATGTATGTGAGCATTCTAATTATTTCAAATCTTTGTTCAGTGACTTGATTTTGTTTAATGTAAACATACAGTATATTTTGTGTAATATCCGGTGCCACTATGGTTCCAAACCATATTCATTCAATGTTGGATGCAACTGATGAAATGTAATTGACTTCCTAGCTCCTTTTCCTATTCTCAAACAAAAACCATCTGTAAGCATTGCCCTTGGGATCTATGATCTTCTTTTTGTAAGTTGAAAATTTTGTTGGGTGATTATCCTTCCTTTTGCCCTCCCTATCCTTTTACCCTATATTCAGTTTTTATGTTCTCCCCTCTCCTATAGATAGTCACTTTAATGTGCATTTTTATTTGAATGAGCTGTTATAAAATAAGTATTTTATGTGAATTTATTTCTGTATTCTATTTTGTATTGCTTTTATTTATATTATTTGCATTTTTAAATATTATCTGTTCCTAAGGATGATGGAAGGAAGAAAGAGAAAGGATACATAATATCTTACAATGTATGTAAAATGTTTCCTTCCTTTTTTCACTCCATCCAGTGTATCTAAGACCATTTCTACAGTTTAAGTACATGGTGTCTTGATCTCTTAACTGTTTGTGGGCTGCATTTTACTTGAGCGCACTGTCTCATCAGTGGGTACTTGGGTTGCCTCCTGACCATGTCCAGCGTTTCCTTCTTGCTGCTTATTAGCCCTAGATGGCATGGTGGTCTTTTCCTGGGGCTTTTTTCATGTGCCGTGGAACACACCTTCCTACCTCCTTAGGTCCTTGTACATGCCACCTTGGGAGAAATGCCATTCGTTAGCAAGGCAAGCAGTGGCACAGGCCAGTTTTTCAGAGCATGGCTTCTCCTGGACCCTTGGGTGGGGTATAGTCTTGCTCCCTTTCTCTACCACTATAAGCAAGGCTCCAGTGACCATTCCCATCCATGTTGCCTTATAGACCTCTGTGAGAATTTCCATGGGACTTGAATGTAGGAGCAGACCTGTTGGGTCATGGGATAATTGTATCCATCATTGTACTTAAATAGTGCCTGAGTGCTCATACAGTGGTCATGCCTTGTGCACTTCTCCTGCCAGTTATGGGAGGTCTTCCCTGTCCCTGTCCCTGGCTGCACCCAGTATCTTTCAGCTTCCTGATATTTGCCTGTCTGTTTGATGTAAAGTAGAAACTCCTGTTTTTAATGAGCTTTTCTCTGATTTCCTGTCTGAGCTTGCCATCAAATGTCAACTCCCGGTTCACATCTTCTGCTCATTTTACTGCTGTACTTATCTATCTTTTGTTGATTTGTGAAGGTTTCTTATGTATTGTAGAAAACAATCTTTTGTCAGTTTTATGCATTTAAAATATCTGCTAACAGTTTCTCAGCTGTTGGTTAACTTATTTTTGCCTTTTTTTTTTTTTTTTTTGGTGTTAGAGTTTCAGAAAGCATTTATTGTACCTTAATTTTGAAGAAACATTTCTACTTAACATGCTAAGAAATCACTGTGCCTTTCTGGGACATAAAGTACTATATTTTTATCTGTTGCAACTATAATACTGGTGATTTTTTAAGATCTGTAGGGAAAGTAGTTTAGAGCAAATTGAAATAGCAGTTGAAAGTTTAAGCTTCTTTAATAGCTTTCCAGCCTTCTCTTCATTAGCATAACAAAGTGTTCATCTACATGAAACTATACCTAGAATTTTCATATTTAGTTAAAATTTTTAAAATCGCATTATATAGTATAAGGCTCTCTAGGTTACATAAAGTCTGAAAAATACACAAGATGCAAGCATATTTATTCAGCTTTGTTTCCCCAATAGAGAACTTGGATGTATAATGTGAAAGTTAAAACTTGACAAGAATGTGCTGATCATCAAGTCATGGAATCTATGTTGCCTTAAGCACACGAATGGGTATATTTTGTGGGAATTTTGAGACTCTAAACTTGAAAATAAAATTTATTAACCTGTGCTGGAACAAAGTGGAATGAGCAGTTTTTTTCGAGGAGGGGAGAGGTAGTAGGTCCTAAGAGAGTAATTGGCTTCCATTCATATATAACCAGAAGCCAACTACCTGCTTGGTTTGTTGCAGGAGAGTTTTTGGACTCTTGGAGCAAAGGCAGAGATAGAAGACCATTTCTTGGCATGTCTGCATGGATTACAGAGAAGAAAAAATACGAAATTTCTCATTAGCTTTTGCTTCCTTATTAGAGAGAATGATAGGATGATCTGGAAGGGTAGCTACAAACCTTAGAGGGATTAGAGACGAAAGATGAGTGAAAAGATTGGATGCAAGTGCCTTTTGATCATAATGAGTTCAGATTTTCTGTTTTGGATGAATTGCATTCCAGCATCCCCGGGAAAAATCTTTAGATGGAATTACTGAAAATAGAGTTCTCCCATCTTTCAAAACTCCTAGGGAATAAGAATGGTGCTGGAAGTAGGAATATTGGGGTCTGGTTTCTGAAAGGCGTAAGAAAGGGGGGGATTCCGCCATGTTGGTATGGTTTCCAGGCAGAATTCCGGTCTGCTGAATGAGTAGATGATGCAGCTCTTAACAGTCATGAGTCCTGGGCTGGGAACGCCAGGATCCGGCTCTGAATAACTGCAGTACCCTTTGGGTCTTACTAAAAGGATATTGGGCATCTTAAAGGGAAGACGTAGGGAGCTGGTCCTCAAAGGGCAGACCCCAGAGGAGGCCAGAGGTAAAAACAGTCAGCCCGTGCTGAGGGAAAGGAGCCGTGAGAAAGCTGCCACCAGGGCTCCTGCTGGTAGATGGTCGGGGCTGCCTGCTGGCGCCCGGACTTGGCTGCCAGGATGCAGTCTGAATTGCCTTTGCTTTCCGTGCTGTTTCCTGCAACTCGAAGTCCCCACTAGGTACAGCTGTTGGCTGAGCTTTGGGTGTTGCCCATGTTCTAGCTGCCTGGGTTTTGGGAGATTTTGCCTATATTTAGCATCCTTTTGCCTTCCTTAGAAGAAGGTGAGGTTCCCACATAGCCACCAAGTTCTTTCTCCGCAGCACCATCCATCGTAGGAAAACTCAGAAATGGGAGAGCCAACAGGAGGACAAATGTTCGCTATAGTAGTCATAGGGAAGGAAGGAACTTGCCCCTGGGAACTAGTGTGATTTGAGCCGGCCATTGCCTATGAAACCTACTTTTTTGAAGAAATTCCTCAGTTACCGTGGTACAAAATTGTTGTTTTCCTGAGTTTTGAGTTTTAGAAAGGCCTTCGTGAATGCTCTCCAGAAGTCTCAGATACAAAGTCCTAAGTCATTGAGTGTCTCTTCTCTGAGAGTGTGGGAGTGATGTCTTGTGGCCTCTCAAGAGGGGAGACTCTGGGCTTCTTAATGACTTGGTCCAGAATGTCAGGGGATTTTCATCAGATCTGCTGTTGGAGGTAAGCAAAAAGGAGTGGTGAGTGCACTGGAACACAGAGCTGAGTCTAACGAACTGAAATTGAATAGGGAATAAATATTACATCTTGTTCCGATGTTCAGAAAACCAGCTGCATATGGGTGTGACGAATCAAGTAGTCACCACTTTACGACATCACATGTAAAAATGTCTTTAACATTTTAACTGAATGGAGGCACTACATGAGTCAATAGGTTGGATTTTTTTTTTTTTTTAAACAAAACTCCTAGGGCCATCTTAAAGTGTGTTCTGATGTCATACGAAGTATTCATTGATTCTTGCCACACACAAGAATGCTTTTTTTGGGCACAGGGTTACCAAAATACAAGCAGAGGTTAAAGCATGGCAGGGTGGGGGACACTTAAAGGAATGAGTCATTACCGTCCAGTCCTGGGAGACACCGTTGCTGTCTCCAAATAGAGGCAGGGGTGTGGACAGAGGAATAGGTGGTATTACCACAGAGGACAGAGCTGAAACCAGTGCCTGTCAGTTGCAAAGAGGGAGATTTCTAGCACCAACACTGGCTACACTGTAGAGAGAAGTAAGTTGCATGTCCCTTGTGACCACTAATGGTGACCAATTAGACACTTGGGGAAATGAAAGCATTTCGCCAATGTATTTGCCTCCCTTCCTTTCACAGGCCTTAGAAATCCATGATTGTTGAGGTTCCCCCAAAGCTCTTTATTCACAAGGCTATGAAACAATCTTAATATCCAGATGAGGTTAGTGAAAGTCTCAGAATCGCTTCAGGCCTGGGAATATTAATTCATCATAAAGCTGGAAGGGAAGGTCTTAATAACAAGCAACACGAGACAATAAATACTTGATTTGAAAAGCTGGGATCGTAAACCAATCACAGCACTTGCTGAGAGGGAAGTTTTTTTCTTAATTGGCACCAGGCTGCCCTAACCCACGTGGCGGTTCCCCCAAGAAGCTTGTCTTTTTCACATTTAAAGTGTTTTCCTTTCAGCTTCTTATCCGCACGATGTCAGCGTGTGAGAATTGCCTGGCCGACGAAGTAAATTCTAAAGGTAATTGCTAAGGGAGTTTAACTTGCCAGACACCTAGAGAAGTCTCTTTCATACTTTAAGAAATATAAACAAGGAGCCGAATAATAGTTCTGTCAAGAAAATTACATATCGATTCATCATCCAGTATTGGGAATTGAGCTGAAGAGTTTGTTCATAAAACATTTCCTTTTTGAAGGTCATTTAGTGGGGGAGCAGCTTTGAGGGGTGTGTATACTTTGTAGGCAGCACTGATCGCCATGTTCCCCCAATGGACATGGATGGAGAGCCGCCTCCCACCATTTTTGCAACCACAGAGAGTTCTGGCACAGATACTCCAAATGAAAATTAAAAGTTAAAGAAGTGGTATTTTCTGAGTTTTTGGCCTTTACGATGGCAAACAAGTGCCCGTGTCATCTTCAGCAGTAGTATTTATTGAACGAGATTTGCATAAAAGTAGTTAGCTTGCAGCATGATTTGAAAATTACAGCCTTGTAAAGGATCCCCGAGTTACAATGCGGGAAACATCCAGTCACCAGAAACTGCATTGTAAAATCTGTCCTGATGATCCCTCGATGAATTTCACTCCCTTGGCGCGTCTCCTCTCCAACTCTAACCTCTCTTTTCATGTATTGTTCTGGGATCATGAAAGATCGTCTGAGGGGAAACACTGCCAGCTCCCCAGTTTGGATTTACTCAGAGCATCTGCATTTGTTCGTTGATTCAAAATATGGTCAGCAACATTTATTCAGAACCTACTATGTGTCAGAGCGGCAGTGGTGATTAAACAAATGTTAGCTGCAGCTCTGGAGGCTAGTAGGAGAGATGGGAACGCAATGTGGTCTGTTACTTTAGCGAAGGGAGAGATGGGAATGCAATGTGGTCTGTTACTTTAGCGAAGGGAGCTTGGGATGCCTAGAGGAGGGCTGCGGGTCTAGGGAGATGTTCCTCTGGAAGGGATGCTTGGTCCCGTCTGGAAGGGCGGGTGGGAGTTAGCCAGGCACATTTGGGGGAAGTGGAGATTAGAGAATACATCTGCAGAGGTTTGAAGCAGGAGGGAGGGGCATGGACCAGGGGATGTGAATGGGAAGGCTGCAGTTTGAACTTCAGGTCAGGGCTCTTGTGGTGTCGTTCTGTCAGAGTCACCTGATGACTTAGTTGAAATTGGAGCTTCCTGGACCCGTACCTCTCTGCCTTCCCCTCAGGTCAGATTCTTTAAGTCGGGGACGGGGGGTAGGACCAGGCACATCAGATGACGAAGTCTGCCGGAGTTCGAGAACCACGTTCTATGGGAATTGGGAGTGCTGGAAAATGGGAGACTCCTAAGTGCCATGGTCACATTAGGTTTTAGAACGATGACCACGACAGTGGAGACAGAGGAAAATGATGTGACTTGAGGCAGACTGGAATTGGTGATTGTTCAGGAGAGGGGTGAGGGAAGAGGTTGAAGTTGCAGTGTGGGGGGGAGGGGCGGGTAGGGAGGAGACAGTTGTCAATCCTCTTTAGGAAATATAAGTGCCCAGATGTAGTGATCAACAGGATATGCCCCAAGTTGGGACAACTGCTTGGCTTCTGGCAGAAACTGAGAACAATTTACGTTCAGAAAGATAATTCAGGAGCACTGTTCTGGAAGCGTTCATGGTAGCAGGTGTGATCATTGGCCATCTCTGGGTTCCTTCCTCCCTGAGCTTCTAAGCAGCTTCTCTTCTTTATGGGTATCCTCCACCGAAGAGGAGGCTTGCTGAGCCTTCTTCTTCCCCCTTGCCATGACCTCTTACCTCTCTTTCTTCCTTACTGCTTAAATTTGATGAACTTGATTGTCCTAGAGTAAATCTGCTATATGAAAACATCCATAGTTAACACCGTCCCAGCTATTCCAGAGAGGTGGAACCTGCAGGCTTTTTGGTAAGGTTCTAGGCTTTCCGAGGTCAGGGAGACAAATAACTCTGCACTTCTGAGCATAGACGCCTTCCAGAGAATTCATGCAGCAGCTACTTGGGCCAACTCTGGGCGGAACCATCACTTGCGTCTCTCCCCTTGACTAACACTGTTGGGCTGATGGTGGAATTCCTCATCCTCCAGAGTCTAGATTTGGAATCACTAAGCTCAATGCAGACTTTTTCCCTTATGTTACACGTGATATTAGTTATTTTTCTATTATGCTTAAGCTTATGAACTGCATGGTTATAAATTAGATCTCCACTCCCCCTTTGGTGAAGACTGGTAATGTACACCTTGAGGAAGGAAGGATAACCTTACATCCTTAACAGGGAACCTGTTTTAATTGTTTGCATTGGACCTCTGGCATAACTTAAAAATGGTACACCTGCTTGGAAGGGTGAGCTGGGGAAAGGCTGAGATACACTTGTTGTGAGCCTGGGTCACGTTCCACTTACTGTTTCCTGTCTTTTCTCGTCCTGGAAAGCTACACTCAATTGAGGCAGAGTTCTGTTGACTTAATTATTTATTTAATTTTTTATAGGATTCACAGGTTTGTAATTTAATTTATTTGGTTGTCTCGGAAGGAAATAAGGGAAAAGCCAGGCAGCAGTTGCTAAATCTGCCTTCCTTGCTGTCATTCATTGTCCTCCAGGGTCCCTCGGAGCCTCATTGACAGTCCCCTCTGTGCCTGCTGCCAGCGCCCCCTCCCTTAGTAATTAAACAGTGAAGGAGAATGTCAATTCAGCTTCTCACTGAGAGTTGGTGCTAACCACAGATCTGATTTTAGGGCAAGGCCTTTCCCCTCTAGCTTCTTTAAATCCCCTATTAATTCAGACGCTTTATTTACTGAACAAACAAGCCGTGATTTCACAGAGAGTGAAAGCTCTCTGGGGGGAAAGCTCTTTCTGTTGTTACACTCATGATGAAGCAGGAGACATTTTCCTTCATTCTCTGTGATGTGACTCTACCCCTGCGCCCCGACCCCAAAGCCATATCTGAAGTAGGAACAAACTAAGACTGCAGTGATGTCCTGGTGGGTTGGATGAATGTTCTTTTCACTGGAAGGAACTTTGAGGAGCCTTTCCTGCAGAAGGGAGTCCCCCTTGAGTTGGAGCAAGTGTGTGTGGGAGCAAGCTGCTCTGAGGAGCCCAAGGGCACGGATCTCCCTGCCATGTGGGGCACTTGCTGACACCCTTCTGTGTGGCAGCCAGCACCTCTGACCTACCATGCAAGGGCTGCTTGCTTCTGCCCACAAAGGGGGGCCATGGCAGGGTATATATTTAGTTCCATGAATTACTACCAACCTGATACTCCTAAATCCAGTTCTACTTCACTTCCCGTACTCAGATCCATAAATAAGTATACCAAAGGTGCTAACTTTGAGAGTTCATGAAGCATACCTGTATTGTACCACCTCCTTTACTCTGTAAAGCACTTCCCACAGTCATAGTATTCCGGGGTTAGAAGGGACCCTGAGAGATCATTTCCCATCTTCTCACATATTGAAAGTTGCAAAAGATCCAGAGAGGTGAAAGGACTTGCCCCAGGTCCGGTAGTTTCCAAGCAACACAGTAAGGATTCAATTCCTTTTCCAGCCCTTTGTCTAGAAGTACTTCCCCAGCTGCCCGGCAGGGATGACTCAAGTTGGTGTGTGTGGCCAGAGCCACCAGCTCAGGTCACCTGAGGCCCATTGAGGTGCGGACCCCTGGGTCCCCATTCAGAGTGACTGGATCAGCCTCCAGGAGGGGTGGGAGTCTGGGACCCGCCTTAAAAGCAAGCTTGGCTTGTGACTCTGAGCACACTGATTGTGAAGAAGCACTGAAGGAAATCCTCCGGATTTCACCTGGGCTCTGCCCTTCTCTTGCTCAAGCGCAGGCTTAATCCTCAACATGCTTCTTTGGCCCCAAATGCTTTGTATTTGTGCTTCTCATACTGAAGGGCGAAGCTTGGCTGACAACAGGGAATTGCAGGGAGGGTCTGGGTGTTCAAGGAACAGACTGTGAGACTGTGGTGGTGACAAGTGCAGTTATTTAATGCTGACCCATTTGGACCCCTGTCATCTTCTCTCTTCTCCCAGATTGCTTCTTCATTAAGGGACAACAAGAGCAAAGTTTTCAATTGTCACTGTTTTCCTGCATTATCTCTCCTCTTACTGCCATTCTCTCCACCCCCCCCCCCAACCTCGGCCCATGCCTTTACCGTCATGAACTTTTCAATTCAGGATCATTTTGGGGCTGGGTGATGACAGCTGGACCATCAGTTAAGTGACTGGTAACTCAGAATTAAGCAAGAGGATGGGACAGCTGGACATTCTACTATGCGGGTGTGTGTTAGCTGCTTTAATGTTTACAGAGATGTTTAGGTCTTATTTCAGATCATAAATACACTTGCTCCATGACTATATGAAAGCATCCGGGTTGAATAGGTCTCTTGGCAGTCCCGGTGGTGAAACTTCCACAAGGACAGAGTTGTAAGACTGTCCCTTGAATCAGGGCCGAGAGGAGTCATGGATTGACTCACACGCCAGAAATGGGTTAGAATGTGTCAGGACATGCCTGGCCTAATGTGCTGGGTGCTTAAACCACGGGAGCACTGAGGTTAATTTCATCCACAGTTTCATTAATCCCGGTTAAAAAAATTTAAGTGCTTTCGTATGCTTGTGACAATGTGGGGAATCACCTAGACAGTAAATATCACAGATAAAAGATGTTATGTCAGTGCTGATGCTGATAGCAGTGAATTGCATCAAGAGATAAACTAAAAATGAAGGTGGTTTTGGGTTACTTAGGGCTTTGGAGTCAGACCTGGTTCAAGTTCCAGACCTGTTTGGCTAGCCTTAGAACTGGAAAAAGAGGAAATGGTTCAGACCTATCTCCTAGAATTGTTAAATTAGATCATATATTCACACACACATAGTTGTAAGTTCAGTAGAGTGGCTGGCATAGAGTAATGAGGGAATGGATGTATGAATTGTTACTATGGCCTGAGCGAAAGAGTGCCGTGTAGTAATAACCTACTTGATAATGATCGTGTGAATAGGTGAAGGGAGGAAGGGGGCAAATAATGGCCTAAGTGAGCTGAAAGAAATCTGAATTTTACTTCCTCAAAGGCGGACCTTTGAAGAGGTTGTTAGTTGAATTCTAGGTTATTCTTTTGCTGGTCTGTTGGCTGGTAGTCACAGGAAGCCCCAGATGGAATGGCAGTTGATGGGAGACACGGTGGGTCATTGGAGGAAAGGGGTGTTTGATACAGGAGACCCGGCACTTACCTCAGTCAGAAAACAAGATTCCGCACATTAGAAATGGGTGTTCACTGCCTTCTAATGGATGAGCAGCTACCTCACTGTCCTAAAACGCAAGGTCCTTTTTCTCCAGGGTTTTATCGGCACCATTTTGGATGCTATTTAAAAAAAATAAATTCCTTAACTTTCCCCATCTGTAGCTATGGAAGTTAGCCCTTTGGTATCATGTAGGTTAAAGCAGAACTACCATCAAGATAAGAACCAACATTTGCCCCTTTACCGTTCCTTTCTTGAACAATTATTAGGGTATTTTGGACCCTTTCATGCTTTCTGCTCCCTCTTAACCACTTGTGTTGAAAAGGTATATGTGACCATATTTCCCAGGTTAAGCTAGCATCTAGTCTATTGACCTGATAGAGTAAACATCTGTCTTCAGACTATTCTCACACGGACGATCCTTTTCTCTGTTATTTGACCAGACTTCAAGCCTTTTAGTAAGCATCAACGCTGATGAGTCACCAATAGGAAGGAAAGAAGAGTGTCCCAAAGATGACTAAGTTGATACACCAGCATTTCTGGAGCAGATTTCCATGGTCACCTGTGCACTCCTAAAAGTTAGGTTCTAGATAGATGCAGATGGTCTGCCTTGGTATCCTTAAGGTTGTGTATCTCCAGAGACTCCCCTGAGATGGGCTTACCTTGCCTCAGGGTAAGCTAGACCCCTGTGACACGTCTTCTGGCTCTCTCTCTAGCTCTGAGGTAACCCCTGGGTACAGGTTAAACCTCAGTTTTCCCCTTGGCACTCTGAAGTGGGGCTGGAATAATGCAGAATCTGGTGTTCACATTGCCCTGGCACCAAAACGTGCTATTCACGATAAAAGAAAAATTGGAATGGAGGGCACAGGATTGGTGCTGGGGAGATAGGGATTTTGCCTTGGGAATCGAGGCATATGAATCTTAGGTATTGTTGACTCTCATCTTTTAGATTTTGAGGAAGAGGTTTCACTACTTTAAGTAGTAACGTGGTAGCCTGTTTTTAAAGGGCATAGTAGGGTGAGTGTATATTTAAGGAAGGTCAGCATGTTTTTTCCCGTCAAGGAAAGCCCAGGCAGTGCTGTGCTCTGCAGAGGCTGTTGGAGGATCTTTCCATCCAAACAGGGCCCTCTTCCTGCATGGCCATCCATGCCAGCCTGCCCCTGGCACGTGAACGTGGACAATGAAACTGGGGGAAAGGAAAAAAAAATGGAGGAAAGGAGTCTATTGTATGGTTGTCGCAGGAAAACATAGTCACTTCTTGAATCTTCCAGCTATGGCAGGAGGTTTTTTTTTTGTTTTTTTTTTTCCATCTTTTTTAGGTTCTATTCTCAAAGAGCACTAGCTAATAATTCATACACATTTACATTAAGTAGAAATTTCGCTTGAAGCAACAGTAGGTTCAATTAAATGTGTTTGGAAATCAGGTGCATAAATTGCTTTGGAATGAATGTGTGTGTGTGTGTGTGTGTGACTGTATGTTTTATACATAAATATTTGGTTAAAAGTCAGGGCTGAAAAATTTCCTAAAGGTCTAGTTGCCAGTCACATGTCTAATTAGTCACACGTAGAAAATGTAACAGTTGCTTTGTCAGTTAAAAGCAGGAGGAGTTTGCATTTTTATCCCAGTGTTCTTGGAAAGAGTGAGGTCTAGTAATTTTTGAAGGCTTAAGAAGAAGAGGAAGGGTCATGAAGGGGGTCAGTTTCTGGGCCATGAGACTTGCTGCAGAGAGTCAGCCTTTGGTGGTGGTCAGCCAGCACCTGCTGGGCCCTCGTGGGAGGTAAAAGGGCAGGATGCTGGCTGGCCTCTAGGATTCTGGTAGCTCGTATGGGGTAAGAACAGGAACAGATGGGTGTGGGCTTGGGCACGTGTACTTAACAAAGTAATTGCACACATGCCCACATGCATTCTACAAAGATAATCTGTCAAATTCTAAAGGACCCGGGAAGATAAAACAAGGAGCTAAAAGCAGGATAGAGGTGTTCAGAAGTAAAACGTCTGCATAGTTGTTTCAGGGGATGCAAAGTCGATCACTTGGCTCTTACTACTTTCTAGAGAACTTTTTCTTAAACCATTAATAACATAAGAGTAGATAGGGAAGAAAAGTCCCCCCACAGATTGGTAATGGTTGACTACATATTTCTACAAACAGATTCACCATAATTTTGCCCTTTGTTTCATCTTGGGGGAGCCATGTTTAGGAGAGAGTTCTTACTGTGTCTGTTACTGCAGAAGAATGGTGTGCTTTCTGCTCAACTTTGCTCTAGAGGGAAGAGTGATGGTTGATGCCATAAGAATGTGCAGGTTCAGAATATCAGCACTATTGGGGTACCTGGCTGGCTCAGTCAGTGGACTATGTGACTCTTGGTCTTGGGATCGTGCGTTCAAGCCCCACACTGGGTTAGAACTTAAAAAAGGACAAAAAAACTGGTGCTGGAGTCAAACCCCCCTAACTCAGAACCTTGGCCCTGATAATAGTTTTGTGACCTTAGGCTAGCATTAACCTTTCTAAACATCAAGTTCTGTGTCCATAAAACGGAGGTAGTAACAATACTTAACCTCACAGGGTAGATAGAAGATGAACTGAATTGATGTATTTAAGTATTTAGACCAGACCCACAGTAATCTGCATTCAGCCAGTGTTAGCCATGACTCCTTACTGTTACTATTATTGTTTGGCTTCATTACAGTGGCGTACGCTTTCAGAAGGACATGACATTTTAAGAGAAACCTTGATTCTAGGTAAGCAAGCTGAAGATTCCAAAGAATTTACTAATGTGGAGATTGAAAAGTGAGATAAAAAATTTGTCATAGAAGTGAAGATTATTTTATTAAGATTTCAAGGAAAGTCTTGCGTTAATATTTCTCAGCTGTCCCTTGCGAGGACCAGATTTTCCTCACTTAGCTCTGAGGGCAGAGTGGAACTTGAGAATAGCATGGTTCACAGTAGCTGAATTCCAGCTGTGTGCCCAGAGTCAGATTGCTTCCTCATCAGCCTGCTGTCAGCTCTGTGCCTTTGTTTCTTCTTTCCCACTCCCATCCTTACATTTTCTGCTTTAAAAAAAAAAAATTGCTTGGTAAGTTCCAGTTTCTCCCTACTGCATTTCAGACCGCCTCTGCACCCTCCCCACAACCCTGTGGGAGCTTCTGAGCTCTGTGGGTGGGGAGGATAGCATGTATGTTTCTGGTATTGCCAAATATGTAATTGTGTACCTTATATGGATAACATTTATACAAAATTTAAAATGTAAAATATAGCCATCATATTTTACACTTATTTAGCTAACCTTTTTAGTGGTTTTAAATTGGTTGCCATTTATAAGGCTTAAAGTCAAGGGCGCATAGAATGTCTTATTTAAAAAAAAAATGTTTTTAGTGGATTGGCAGAAATCCTGACTTCTGACTTCAGTTACCTATCTGAAGTTGTTTGGTTTCATAACTTCGTTGTTTTCTAGGAGCTGTTTTGTTTTTTTTTTTTTAAAGGATAACCTTGACTTTAAAAAAAGACATTGATCATCAGTTCAGTTGATATTTTCTGTCCTATTTGAGGGTGATGTGGCCATTTTCCAGGGGTGTATGTGTAGCACAAAACATTACGCTGTGAGCCTATTGCATAAGTTGTCTAACTCTCTTTATAGCCAAGTCTTAGGTCCATGAGAATTGTCAAATTTTTCCTCTGTTGGATAAACCTTTGGCTTGCTTTGGAGATTAATGCAGTGTGACTCAGAATCCTCCTAAGGTCATGCTCGCTCCATATTTGTTTTTAAGCATAGTTCCCACAAGGTCCAGGTGTCTTTGCCTTGGAGCACATCTCTGCCAGGTAGAACAAAGGTGATGACCTATTTTTCCAGACTGCTCTACATTAGCAGCGACACTGGGCTCTTTGGTAAGGGTGCCTGCAACTTTGACACACTTACTCGTATAGGTGTGATGAAACCTTAGGAATGTTTTGGCCATCACACTTCCTGAAGCCAGTTCTGTTCATGGTTTCAGAGCAAGTTTGGGTCTTTATTCTTTTCCCGCAGACAAGAAAACTACCAGTCTTTCTGCATTCTCTCTTAAATGGTTGGCAAGTATTGCAGAATCTTTCCTAGTGCTTCTGGAATGAGACAGAGAGAAAAGCAGATTGCTGTACTGTAATAGACCACCTGATGGAAAAACGATTCCCATTCAGGGCAGTGATTTTCCCATCTGAGGACAAGGGTGACATTCTGGGGTCTTACTGGGGGATGAGAGAGGTGGGAAACGATGTTTCTTGGACCATGACTGGCTACCACAGCTAGTGGTACAGATCCAGTAAGGATCTGCCCATGGCAATCATTCCCATGTGTGGGAAATGGGGATGGAGTTAACTGAAGAGGAACATTTTGCAAAATTTGGCTCAAAAGGTCTGCATTTAAATTAATGTCCCTAACCTTTCCTCATCAGAGTAAAACCACAAAAGTACTCCCAGGGTTTTCAGGCATTTCAACGTTTATCCTATCACTGGGGAAAAAAAAAAAATTGAAAGGAAGATCTGAGAGTCTCTTAGTAACAGTGTCTTAAGAGCCAGTAACTGCTCTGCTTAAGCAGTTTCCTTTTATGCAATTTAAGCTTTAGTGAAAATGAAGACAGTTACTTACTTTGATCTTCATAAAAATGCTTCATATTCGTGAAGACCATTAATTGTTACTTAGTATTCTTTTCTTCAGGCTATCTGATCTCATGTTGCTTCATCATTTTATGTTAGGTCTCTGCTGAAATAATCTTGTGAGCTGTTAGAGGGAGACTAGTGCCAGATTCCATCTGTATCTTAGTCGGGATTGTTTATTCCCGGAGAGGAGGGTCGGTCTCCTTGAAGCACTTGGGTTTCCTGAGCTCCATGGGGATGGCTCTGCCTCAGTCTACTTTTTTCTTTTCTTAATCTCTCTCTATTTTCCTTCCTTAATTCCTTCCTTTCTTCCTTTATGTAGGCTCCACACCCAGCATGGAACCCAACACAGAGCTTAAACTCCCAATGCTGAGATTTAGAGTCAGACACTTAACTGATGGAGCCACCCAGGTGCCCCTGCCTTGTCTACTTTTGTCACTTCTCTTGACTGAGATTTCTTATTCTTTCACATTGAGCTTTTCCATTCTCAGAGGCTTCTCTGTCTCTTCTTTTGCTTTCCTTGCAAAACCTACCTGTTCTTTTTGCAGAACTTCAGCTTAGCACCTCTCTGTTGGTTTGACCAACCTTGATCTTAAAAATGCAGCAGCTTCAAACTTGTTGGGAATTCTAAGCCTGCCCTTGTCCACCCATGGTAGTGACCTTCAAGGTGCTTGTCCCTGAAGTTGATGAATAACATCTCCAGTGACTATGTAACCTTAGCTCTATGTTTCTCATTAAATGGTTTACTTTTCATCCTAACAATCATTAAAAGGTACACTGTCTGCTAGTGTAGTACACTGAGCAGTGCTATCCACATGGTAAGCGTAAGTATTACAAGGGGGTAGCAGGATCTCAAATTACATCCTCTAGACCTAACTGTGTAGGAACGTAGCTCTTTTGGGTTGTTTTTTTCACATGATTTGGGTGCACCGGGAATTGACCTCCTCTTCTGGAAAGCTTTAGGTATATTGTCGAAATGTGATATGGAAATGTGGTGTGGAAACTTTCTAGGGCACTCAGAATCCTTGTGGTTGCATTAATCATTATAAGTAATAATTAATCTGCGTGGGGTGATGGAAAAGCTCTGATTTAGGGAAACACTCTTCCTCTTCCTCCACTAACTGGGCATGTGACCTTAGACGAGTCATGTAGCTTGTAATGCCTCACTTTCTTCATTTGTGAACTGAGACCCATGAATCCCGTCTTGTCTGCTTCACAGGATCACTCATTTGAGGATTAGATAAGGAATAAAGAGATATTTGAATACCTTTGGGATATTTTGTCAGTATAATGTGTTTAGTGCTCTTACTGAGGATGAATATCTGGGAATGAGATTAATTTTTGTGTTTCTCGTATTTCAGACACCACGTAACCTTTGTTGAGAAGCTGTAGAAATTTGTTTAGGAAACCACAGCAAGTCGGAAGTACTTGCTGTGGTTTTCTTCTGGTTATTGCTTCCCGCCCTTGAGCTAAAATGTCACATGCCATTAGCTATTAATGTTCAAACTCCCTTTTCTCCTATTACTAGAATGTTCTGAAAGATACCTCATTGCTCCCCTCTCTGGCCCTGTGTATGATTACTTCATCCCAGCTGTGTACCCTTCATGGGCCTTCTTTGTATACTTGTTTGAGTTGTGAAAGAAGAAAATACAGTTAAAGAGTTTCTTATCCAGCTCTGTTTTGAGATGGTGACTTTGAAGACAAGGCAGGCCATAGAGCTTTTGATGAAGTTGTTTTTGCTTTAATAACCTTATCCCTATTGTTGTGGAAGTGTGAATGGGTCCACTGGCGATTGTGGTGATGAAACCTTCTATGTAGAATGGCTACTCTTCATCCAGCATTATGAGGTCTTTGGGACATCTTGAATTGACATTGGTTTCAGTTTAGGGTGGTAAATAAGAATTGGGCATTTCCGACTTTATCATACTCACGGCGTGATTGTTACTGAGGTCACTTAGCTAAGTGACTGAGACCAGCGTGTTGAAGAACTGCTGTCCCAGGCCCAGTCCACACCAATAACTGTACACACCTCCGGAATTTGTTACAAGTTTTCCTTTATTTGACCACCACTTCCTACCCTTCCACTTACGTACTCTGCCATTCTCCTTGGAAACCTCTAAACCTCGGGCTTTGCCTTTGTTTCACAGTCTGTCATCCCTCTCACGGCCTGGCCTTCCCTCCCAGTCCAGCCTCGAGTATGTGGCCTGAACTCCAGCAGATGCCTTGTTGCTCTCCCTCTGCCAGTGGATAGTCATTAACACAGCCCTGACGTTGTAAAGTGCAGGCGTGGAGCGTGTAGTTGGATATTCTGCAGACCATCAAAGAAACCGGGCTCACTGGCTCACTGCAGCTCTGCTGTACCATTTCCTTCCCGTTCCCTGGGTGGTGGTCTCCTGACGCCTCTCCTCCTTTGTTCTCTCCCCTTCTGTGCTGCTTTGTCCTCCCTCACACACCCACCCTTCATCTTCTTTCTCCTGCAACCTTACATGCTCCTGGTTTTCTTCTCCTTCACTGGCTGCTCTCCTTCTGTTGATTTTAGAGGAACCTTCTCCTTTGCTTGATCTCCAAGGGTGGGCGTGGTTCAGAACTTTGTCCCTGGCTCTTTTCTCTGTCTAGACCTTTTTTCAAAAGTGAGCTCCTAGTCTCTTGACTATAAACACACCCATCAGGTGGTGTCTCCTGCCATCGTGTCTCTCACGAGCTCCAGATTCTTGGTCCAGTGGTCTGTCTGGCATCTCCCATCTCCACTTGGATATATGAAGGGCATCTTCATAAGCACAAGACAGGGTTCTAGGTTCTAGGTTCCCCATCTCATAAATGGAACCACCATGTGTGCTCAGCCCCCTAAGCAGTGAATTACTCTTCTTTCCCCTGTGTTCTTCACACCACCCACCTGAGTTTGTGCTGTTTCTGATCCGTGCTGCATGGTGGCAGTCTCCTGTAGTCTGGGGTCTTTCTGCCTCTGTAGCTGTGGCCCTACAGCCACTTCCTCTTTCCCTCCCTTGTAGTATTAAGTGTTAGGGCTAAAATGGAAGCAGGCAATTTTGTATTTGCTCTAGTGGCAGCAGAGAGAATAACGAATTATAGTTTAAAAAGCAGAATTTTATTACCTTTGCATTTGTTAGCACCAAGATGGTTTATAGAAATTTGTCTGCTGCTTCATGATGGAAAATTCCAGTAGTTCCTCTCTCACCATTGCAACCCCTGCAAATTGTTGTTTTCTTTTTTTCTAGTTGATACTTTCTTTAATCTTGGTGAAATACCCTAAGCCTTAGATTTTGGTCTGCTATGTGTAAGTGCGTTGACTTTTGTGTTAATGTTGTTATAACTTGTCAAATTTGGGCAGCCTATTAGAATTTTATCAGCTGAAAGGTCACATTGAAGTAGAAAGAAATTGCTTATTGGAAGGCTTTATTAATAGTTAACGTAGGGGGCGCCTGGGTGGCTCAGTGGGTTGAGCCTCTGCCTTCGGCTTGGGTTATGGTCTCAGGGTCCTGGGATTGAGCCCTGCATTGGGCTCTCTGCTTGGCGGGGAGCCCGCTTTCCCTCTCTCTCTGCCTGCTGCTCTGCCTACTTGTGAACTCTCTGTCAAATAAATAAATAAAATCTTAAAAAAAATAGTTAACATATTTATTACTTTATTTTTCTTTTTAAACTTCTCAGTGCAATTCTCATGTAGACGATTTAGCAATTTAGACCATTGATAAGTGTGCCTTTCTAGTTGATTTTTCCTGAAGATTGTCCTGCGTGGAAATGCCTTCTTCCTGTAGCCTTCTGCATCTAAATGTTCATCTGTTGTGATGGGAAATAAGACTCCCAACACGTGCTTTGCCTGAATGAAATGGGGCTGTAACGTAGATATGTCATCACTGCATTAGGATTTCTGGATAACATGTTGAGATACTTTTTTTTTCTCCCTAAAGTGAATTGCTTAATGTGTGGGGGGTTTTTGTTTTGGTCTCTGTAAACATACTTTTTTTTTTTTTTAAAGATTTTATTTATTTATCTGACAGAGAGAGACACAGCGAGAGAGGGAACACAAGCAGGAGGAATGGGAGAGGGAGAAGCAGGCTTCCCGCTGAGCAGGGAGCCCCATGTAAGGACCCTGGGATCATGATCCCCTCCAAAGGCAGAGGCTTAATGACTGAGCCACCCAGGTGCCCAATATAATTACTGAGGTATTGATTATCATTGCTAATGATGAGTATTACTGAAGTCACTGCTACTGAGTATTTTAACATTTGAGCAGATGGTGATGAAGTTTGAATGGTAGTAGCTGACTCATACTTGGCTATTACTGCGTAGGTTAGATGCCGATGACACTGGAGATGCGTTACACAGCTTGCTTTCCTGCAGATGTATCACAAGTACATTCTGAGTTGGTGGCACGCATGTTGCATGTCTAGTAGCACCGTTGTGTTTTCATTTGTGTTGTTTTGCTTCTCTTCCATTTTTTAATTAGCAAGGTGCATCCCTGTGTCTCTGTTCACAGAACCTCTCAGAACTAGGTTTCTGTTTTCCCTCACTGATTTTCATGCTGGTCTGGATCTCACACCAAGGCAAGGAAATGTGCATTTAACTTGTCTAGTTTCCTGTAGTCCATTAGACCTTGATTTTCTCATCTTGAGTTTCTTAAGGGCTTAAAGCTACCAATATTTGAATTTAGATGTTTCTTTAGTTAGGGCTTCATTTTAAAGAAAACTTTTACCTTTTTTCTTTTTTTTTTTTTAAATTTATTTATTTAATGGACAGAGAGAGATCATAAGTAGGCAGAGAGGCAGGCAGAGAGAGAGGGAGAAGCAGGCTCCCCGCTGAGCAGAGAGCCTGATGCGGGGCTCGATCCCAGGACCCTGAGATCACGACCTGAGCTGAAGGCAGAGGCTTAACCCACTGAGCCACCCAGGTGCCCCCTTTTTTCTTTTTTTTAGAGAACTTGATCTTCAGTAAAACCAACATAAGTGATGGAATAAGAAATAGATTTGAAATGGAGGGAATAGGTCAAGTCCTAACGCTGGGATTTCACAGCCTTGAGCCAGTTGCTTAAGTACTTTTTTCAGTTGCTTAACTTTTCTTAATCTTACCAGATGGCTGTGGTGGGCATACCTACCTAATAGGTTGTTGTTTAAAAAAAATTATATATGTGAAAATGCTTTGAAAATACTAGTTTTCACTTCTCAGGATTCAGCTTTACCAAAAACATGGACTTTTCAAGTTAAAACCTTTTTTTTTTTTTTTTTTTTTAAGATTTATATATTGGTTGGGGTAGGGAGAGAGAATCTTAGGCAGATACCCTCCCGAGCATGGAGCCTGACATGGGGTTCAATCCCAGGACCCTGAGATCAGGACCTAAGCCGAAATCAAGAGCTGGCTGCTTAAATGAGCTGCCCAGATGCCCCTCAAATTAAAAACTTTTTAAAGATTAATTCACATATGATTCAAAATATACCTTACTTTTATAATTTTCTTCCTGGGCTAGTGTGATCCAGAGTTGATAATTAGGATACAGATTTGTGTACCTGATTTTTTTTTCTTGTAACCATTTATATGTCTTTATTATGTCATGTCTGTTATGTGTGTGTGTGTGTATTTTTTTAAGATTTTGCTTACTTGAGACAGAGTGCACGAGAGAGGGGAGGGTCAGAGGGAGAAGCAGGGTCCCCACTGAGCAGGGAGCCCAGTGTGGGGCTCGACCCCTGGTCTCTGGCATCATGACCTGAGCCAAAGGCAGACACTTAACTGACTGAGGTACCTAGACACCCTTGGCATGTCTGTTTTGAATGTCAAAGTCGTTCTTCTAAAAGTACACTCAATTGGGTTGATTCATTTGTTGATCAGAAGAATAGCTGTAGTACAGAGTACTAACTAAGTGCCAAGTGTTCAGGCTTAGTTCAGCCTTAGTTAGGAAGTGGGAATTATAACATCTGCAAAGACTACATGAGGTAAGGTATACAAAGACTTAGGACATTTAAGAAATAACTGTTAAGTAATAGGTTCTGAGCTATAGGCTAGACTTTGTATTCCCTGCAGCTGCTGTTCCAGCCTTCCCCCACCTCCCTGATGCTCCCTTCTCTACTTACCGTCTTATGAAATCCCTGCCACAGATCACCATTGTTCCTGCTCCTCTGCTTTATTCTTACATATCTTTTGTCTCTTCCTGTGCATAAGAATTTGGAGCTTATTGTCCTTGAAGTAGACAGTCAGAAGTTTCATATATTTTGCGGTACCAGGTCCTTTAGAGGATGGATCACTCAACTAGCATGAGGGTTTTTCTGGGTTACCTAATCTGAGATCAAGCTGTGAGTATTTTGTGTCCCCCAAGCCACACAAACTACAGAGCATAGACATTATCAGTCCCCTGGGGACCTAGGTCCTGGATGGGGCTCCCTTCCAAAATGTTCCAAAAACTGTTTCTGGAGAATGGATATTGGAGGGGCAGATTTCACGTTTTTTATTTACGTGCAGTAATTTGGAATTCTGCTTGCACAGATTCATTTGAGATCATCTAAAGATTAAACTTACTGTGTGCTGTCTGCATTTCCCCATAGCTTCCTTTTTTTCTGTTTTTAATGGGTATAGCGTGAACATGTTTAGAATGATAATGACAGAAACCTTACCGTAATTAAATACATGTGCTGCTTTAGTTCTACAAAAGTCCCAGGTGTGTTTCTAATCTCTGTTCTACTAGTACATAGGATTTTTTTTTTAAGATGAAAACAAAAGATATAAATGATAAAAACAAAATCTGAGCCAAATATGTAATTATACAGGCGAATGCTGTGGTGTGATTTTGGATGGCAAAGTCAAATAATGTTTCACAGGAATGGTTTCAGGTTCCCCTGAGTCTGCTCTGACACCTCCACTTAAGATGCTGTGAAATGAAAACCTTGTTGACTACAGAATTCCACTTTCAGCATGTGTTCTTAGAGCCATATGCCTGGCATTTACCATTAAACATTATTTAAAATCTGAGCACTCAGAACCTTGTGACTTATAATCAGAAGACATGTTTCCATGGTTTCTTTAGAATATTCACTTTGTTTTAATGTGTTAATCAGTGACTCAACCAAAATTAATCAATAAATTCAAAGTCCTTTTGTATATTGTAATTTTAACAACCCACATTTTTCAATATGTGCTGTGGGTTAGGCAGCATGTTGAAGGCTTTGTATAGATGATTTTGTGTCCTCTTCTGGCACCTCTCAGGGGTAGGTACTGTTGTCCCTAGAATATAGGTGGGGAAGTAACTTCCCCATGGTCGTACAAAGCCCCATGCCAGTAGCATGTACTCTACATTGCTTTGGGTCTTAAACTGTACTCAGTATAAGAATAAAGTGTGCCTGGGTGGCTCAGTCGTTAAGCGTCTGCCTTTAGCTCAGGTCATGATCCCAGGGTTCTGGGATTAGTCCCGCATCGGGCTCTCTGTTCTCCTGCTTCTCCTTCTCCTACTCCCCGTACTTGTGTTCCCCCTCTCGCTGTGTCTTTCTCTGCCAAATAAATAAAATCTTTATATATAAAAAAAGAATCAGTTGGGAAGTTGATTAATAATGAAGATAATCTGGACATTGTCCTGAGATTAGGAGCTCTAGCTGCAGCCTAGGAATCAGTATTGTTAATAGCCAACCCCCTGTCATACCAGTTGAGTTGGTCCAGGGACTTCTCTGAGAAATAGTGCTCTACTGTTCCCAGAATTTTTATTTATCTTTAACAGTACAAGGGACTTTACGGTAGCAGAGCGACCTTCACAATGTAATTCACACCTGTGATGATGACTGTAAACCCATGCTTGGGGCAGAGAGGGTTCAGTAAGTATGCCAAGATGAGTTGGAGGGCAGAGCAAAGCCCAAACACACCCCTTATTCGTAATACCTTGTGAAATGGGGGGGGCAATTTGTAATTTGTAATTTAAATTTATTGTAAAAAGAGGTAACATTTGAGGTTAATAAAGTCATTCTGCATAATCTTTTTTTTTTAAGATTTTATTTATTTATTCGACAGACAGAGATCACAAGTATAGAGGCAGGGAGAGAGGGAGAGGGGAAAGCAGGCTTCCTGCTGAGCAGAGAACCCGATGTGGGGCTCGATCCCAGGACCCTGAGATCATGACCTGAGCAAAAGGCAGAGCCTTAACCCACTGAGTCACCCAGATGCCCCCATTCTGTATATTCTTTTAAGGAATGTTAATTGTCAGGATTGTTATCTATTAACTTCTTTTCACTGAATGCTACCATGCCAAAATGTAGAATTTTCTAGGAAAACAGAATTCTCTGTTCTGGTGGAACAGAGAAATAATAACTCTTTGTTGTTTAACTGATGAGATGTTTCATAAACCCGTGTTTCATAAACATTCTTCATCTTCAGTTAGTCCATTTCTTTCTTCAGACAGACATTTTGAATAATTGCCATTGTATAAAAAGGGGATTTAGGTCTCTGGGGACAATCCAGCAGAGTTTAACTGAGATTTATAAATAGCCATAGCTGAATTACTATGTTGAAAAAATGCATTGACCATAAGAAACTTTACTCTTAGGCCTTATCTGAACGTCTAAAAATAATAGTGATAATAATACAATTTCTTCATAAACTGATGTAAGTCAAGAAACTACAAATGCAGTGCTAGTCTTTGAAAACTGTAATTTTTTTATTTTACTTTAAAAACTTTATTGAAGAATTGACGAAGTATTGTATTCATTTCAGGTGTACGACGTAGTGCTTCGATATTTATATACATTATGAGGTAATTACCACAATAAGTCTGGTAGCCATCTGTCACCATACAAAGCTGTTACAGTATTATTGACTCTGTTCCCTATGCTGTACACTATATCCCCATGTCTTATTTTATAACTGGAATACCATCTCTCTTCATTCTCTTCACCTCTGCTCCCTTCCATATCCTACCCACACCCCCCCCCCCCCCCCCCCCCCCCCCCCCCCCCCCCCCCCCCCCCCCCCCCCCCCCCCCCCCCCCCCCCCCCCCCCCCCGCCGCCAACTGCCAGTTTGTTCCCTGTATCTAGGAGTCTGTTTCTGTTTTGCTTGTTCTTTGTTTTGTTTTTTAGATCCCACATGTAAGTGAAATCATATGGTTTGGGTCTTACTCAGTCTAACTTACTTCACTTTGCGTAATACCCTGTAGGTCCATTCATGGTATTGCAAATGGCAAGATAGCACTTTCTAAGCTACTGTAACTTTTACTTGAAAGTATACCAGCTCTGGGTGGCTCAGTTGGTTAAGCATCTGCCTTTGGCTTAGGTCATGATCTCAGGATCCTGGGAACGACCCCCATGTCAGGCTCCCTGCTCAACGGGGAAGCTACTTCTCCCTCTGTACCCCCTCATCCACTTGTGCATGTTCTCTCTCTCTCTCTCTCTTTCTCTCAACTAAATAAGATCTTAAAAACAAACAAACAAACAAACCTGCACTAACTCTGAAAGCTTTGTGGTGCTCCTGGACGTGGAGCAGTAAGACTCCATTTTCGGGGCCCAACCCTGTTTCCCTATAGGGAGGCTTCCAACTGAAGAGAGCCCAGGAGAGGGCCAGAGCTCTTCTACTCCTGAATTCCAGTTCCTCCTCATGGAGTCCTGTGAAATAGCCACTGTTGTTGAAATTGATAGAAAAGGTTGATCCTTTTGTGGACTGGAAATGCTGGATGGACTAGCATACGACAGATTCTTCCTTAGCACTCATTTGTGTCAGTTTTCAGGCACCTTGTGTGGTAGTGATGGTCACAGCTGTGTGTCCTCTATACCTGGGTTGGGCTGCAGTGGGGGAGGATGGCACTTGATGGGTGTAACAGTCTTCTGGGGCGGTCACAACAAAACATCAGGATCTTGGTGGTGCTAACAAGAGACATTTGTTTCCTCACAGTTCTGGAGGCTGGAAGTCCAAGATCAAGGTGTTGGCAGGGTTGATTTTATTCTGAGGGCCTTTCTCTTTGGGCTGTAGGTGACCATCTTCTTCCTGTGTCTTCACGTGGTGGTTTGTTCTCTATGCTTGTGTCTTAGTCTCCTTAGATTGGGTTAGACACTGCTCCAGTGACTTGATTTGATTTTAATTGCCTCATTGAAGACCGTGCCTCCAAATACAGTCATAGTCTGAGGTACTGGGACTAGAATTTCAACGTACGAAATTGATGGAGGAGATAGAATTCATCCCATAACTGGAAAAATGTTTAGACCCTGGAGTGATAACCACGAAGGGCATATGCTGTGGTAAAGAGCAGTGCCTTTCAAACTCTTTACTGTGAAGTATTTGAACTCTTTGTATGGACTTCCAAGGATTGATTTCTTGGGCCAGCATGCATTTAATACTGCTTAATGAAATAGTTATGACAAAGTGAGAGCCTGTGATGTCATGGGTAATAATAACAGCTGCCATTTGAGTATCCATGAGTTCCAGATCTTTCACACATCTACTCTGGTCTTTACAGGGAAGGGGATGGTGCCTATAGATGCGTTTAATACGAGAAGACTGGAAATCAAAGAAATAACTTTTCTAAGTTCGCAAAACTACCGAGTAAGAGTCAAACCCAGCTGTGCACAACTTGTCCGAGTTTTATTATACCCCTTGGCCCCTGTAGCTAGCATGTTTGCTTTTATGATTTGTGGAAAAGAGTGTAAGACTTGGGGATGAAAAAAGAGATTAATGTCTTGGCTTAACCACTGGCTTGGGTCACACTGAACTCTGAACTGCATTTTCTTTTTTTCTTAAAAATAAAATCTTAAAAAAAGAAATCTCTACACCCAGGGTCGGGCTTGAACTCAACAACCCCGAGATCAGAAGTTGCATGCTCTCCTGAGTGAGCCAGCCAGGTTTCCCTGCATTTTCTTTGTTTTCCTTTTCTTTCTTTTTAAAAAATATTTTATTTATTTATTTGAGAGAGAGAGAGCACGTGCAAACGAGTAAGGGAGATGGGCAGAGGGAGAGGGAGAAGCAGACTCCCTACCGAGCAGGGAGCCCGGACATGGGGCTCCATCCCAGGACCCTGGGATCATGACCTGAGCTGAAGGCAGATGCTTACCCGACTGAGCCACCCAGGCAGGCGCCCTGTCCTGCATTTTCTTGATTCATGAAGCAGCATGGGTATGACTGTCTGGGTGGCTAAAAGATGGCATGACACTGTGAATGGGACTCTGAGAGTCTCAGGGAGCTCTTGGTGATGTTGAATTTTATTGGTGAAGGCGGGATTGCATAATGACACCAAGAATCTTTTGTTGGAACTCATCATATGTAAATAACTTCAGTGAGCTGCTTGAACTCTGGACTTTGGTTGCATTGTCCATAAAAAGGACAGTAGTGTCTAGTATGTGGTAGCCAGTGTGTGCTGTTCTGAGCGCCTTATTAGGACTGAGTTTGTGGTTGGCTTTCTGCACTGCCTAAACTTGGCCTTCTGTTTATAAGGGGTAAACAGTCATTTCCCCCCAGTTACAGTGAACTGCAGATTTGCTTGTTCAGGTCTTAGTTGGATTTTCTGTTGTAAACCCATTTGTTAGCCATTAATCATTTAAAACAGTAATGATAACATCCAAAGGAATTGAATTTCAGTTTTCATACATTTTCTCTGACTAGGAATGAATTTATTTCCTAGGGTGGTAGCATGTATTTGCGAAAACAGAAATTTTCTGGGGAAAAACACATTTAAAAATGCTGAAATTTTAAAATAATGTGAAAATGGGATAGGTATTAATAAGAATTTACATTGAAAGATAATTATGGGGCCGCACCAGTAGAAAGCATATAATTTTCTCTGTTAGGACTTTGTTTTTCAAAGCTATTTGTTTTTCAAAGCTAAAGATATTCTTTAATGTCTGTTACTGGTTTTTTTTCCTAAAAGCACCCAAAACTTTTTTTACAGGTGGCTGTTTCATATAAATTTTCTGTGAAATTCTTTAATTTTTCCTTCTGTTAAAATTGACACTTTCCACAGTTTCAGAAAGGCACCAAGAATATCACAGACACCACCCAGATTTAGCTTTTGACATTTTGCTTTCGTTCAGGTTTTTTCCTAGATTCTCAATTTCCCAAAGCTTCAAAATCCTTCATTGTTCTGCCTTCAGGTAACAGAGAATGTACGTTTTGAGTTTGACCATATTACCTTCAGGGACAGTGAGGCATCAAAATGCATTTTCAAAGCCATATTGACATTCTGACTATTGATCTCTCCACTTCCTATTGAGTTTACTATAAAACTCACTCTACGCAATTATATGATTTCAGTGAAAATCTAGTGAAATTAAGAGTTCAGTGGGATTGAGATATACAGTGTTCATTCTACATCTGAATTTTGGATTGGAATACGGTATTAAGCCTACTCCAGTATCACTGTGTTAATGGTGAAACGGATTCACCAGTGACCACATGTGAGGTAAAGAGAATCACCAGGGTGTTGGAATTTCCAATTGGTGACATACTAACTTTGTGATTCTCAACATTTCTGAGCCTCTTCTGGTACATGTAGGTGTTACAGTAAGGTGGTCTTAAGCCTGAGAAAATGAAGCATTCTGCCAAATTTTGGTACCGTACAGGCATGTAGACTGCAAACTGTTGGAACTGTAGGGCCGACTCTTAGCTTTTCCAGCCAGTCACCAAATACTTTCATACCCTTGGCTCCAATAATATAAAGGAAGAAAAGGGTCTACTGTCTGTTGCTTCCCTCCGTACCTTGTTAAAGTCAGTACTTGCCTGCCCTCTCTGGATCTGGTGTGAGTTATCTCTGCTTTGGTCCTCCTTGTAGTGCTTCAAGTTTAACTTCTTCCCTTTCTCTACTGGATTTACTCACTTTGTCCTAGAAACTATGTGACTTTGCATTGAGATTCATTCTGATCTGATATGCCAGAGGAGGCAATGGTTGGAGTGTGTGTATATAATATATATTAGAGAAATAGTATATGTTTCTTCTAAACTCTATCATGATATATATGGTGTTGGTTATGTTTTCTAATATGTAACATGTCAAGGTCAAAGTATTAATACTTTTATTATTCTTGCACTTGATTAGAGTACAAGAGAGAAGGACCCTGTGGTGTCATCTCAACCTTGTTAGCTGGGCAGGCCTTTTCTCACTGATTGTTGTCTTTCTCCATCTTTTTCCCTGCATGTGAGACTACACACACATGCCCGTCTTCCCTAGCCCAGTGGGTACTTTACTAAATTCTTAATCTAACTTTATTAGTATAAAATATTAGATGGAATCGGGGTCCTGGGATCGAGTCCCGCGTCGGGCTCCCTGCTCAGAGGGGAGCCTGCTTCCAGGGAGCCTGCTCCCTCTCTCTCTCTGCCTGCCTCTCTGTCTACTTGTGATCTCTCTCTGTCAAATAAATAAATAAAATTTAAAAAAAAATTAGATGGAATTGTTGGAAAACAGGAATTGTCACTTAGACTCTTTATTTGCACAAACATAATCTTTTGTTAGAATTATTGATTTATTTTTGTTTGTCCAGGACCTAATTCTTCCGGTTTCCTTATCGGCTGCGTGGGTATAGTCAGTGACCTCCTTATCTTTTTTACCCTCACAGAGTGAGAATGGCCAGGCTCTGGATTGCTCCCTACCGGGGCCTCTCCTAGAGGAATTTATTTTATGAGTCATTTGGATCTAATGATGAAAAAGAAAAAAACAATACAATTTAAAATAACCACAAAAAACCTCTGTTGATGTCTAATATTTGGATTGAAAAGTATACATATTATATGTGTATAATTTGGTGAATTTTCTCAGAGTGCATTATACCCATGTAACCACGACCTGTCTTAAGAAGGAGATCCCTATTCTAGATGCTCCCGGGCATCCTTTCAAGTCCCTGCCACTTCACAGAAAAAACTGCTGTTCTGACCTCTAACCCTATGCAAGAGTTTGACCTGTTTCTGAACTCAATAGAAATGCCATCTTAAACTATGCCCCGTTGGGTCTTGTTTCATTTTCCAAATGGGATGCCTGTGAGAGCCCTGCCTGTTATGTGTAACAGTTGTGTATTCTTTCCCTTTTCTGTATAGTATCCTATGGCATCAATTTCCTGTTACTGTTGTAACTAAGTATCACAAAGCAGTTTAAAACCACCTGACTTTATTCTTGTTACAGTTTTGGGGGTCAGAAGTTTGCAGTTTGGGCTAAAGTCACCATGCTGGCGGAACTCCGTTTTGTAGGCTCTGAGGGGAGAATCTGTTTCCTTGTCTTCTCCTGCTTCTCATGGCCACCTGGATTCCTTGGCCTGTGGCTACTTTCTCCATTGTCAAAGCATGTCACTCGAGTATTGGCTTCCTCTTCACTTGAGCTCTTCTGTCTTCCAGTTTCCCTCTGCCTCCCTCTTAGAAGAACACGTGTGATTACAGTTAGGGCCCACTTAGATCTTCTCCCCCTCTCAGTATCCTTAATTTAGTTCATCACCCCTGCAACATCCTTTTGCCATGGAAGGTAGTAGTCACAGGTTCCAGGGATTAGGATGTGGACTTCTGGGAAGGGAGCATTTTTCTGACATCACACCCATTGTGTGAAGATACTATCATTGATTTATCCCTTCTGCCATTAACAACCTATGTTGTTTTCAGTGTGGACTCACTGTGAATCCTGCTGCTATGGGTCCTCTTACACGTGATTTTTCATGACAATTGCACTTATATATCTAGGAGTTGGCTATATGGTAACGTGTAAGTTCGACCTTAGGAATCAGTGCCAATAAGTTTCTTCAAAGTGCCTATACCAACTTAAACCCCTCCTAGAAGTATATGAAAGTGCCAGATACCTGTTATAAGGAACAGAGCATAGGTGTGACCTGGCAGCTTTGTTTCAGAATTTAACCCATTGATAGCTTCCATTTTAGACGCTTTGTATATAATCCAAGATTTTTTTAAAGTTCGTTTATGGAACAGAGTCCTGAAAAGTACTGTGGGAGAAAAGTCTTCTTCATAAAATGAGGGCTTCTGGGGGTGAAGGGATGGAGTGGCTGGGTGATGGTGCGTTGTGCCGTGAGCCCTAGGTATTATATAAAACTTTTATTATTATTATATATAATATATATTATATATAAGACTTATATAAGACTGATGCGTCACAGACCTGTAACCCTGAAACAAATAATACATCATATGTTAATTAATTGAATTTAAATTAAAAAAAAAAACAAATTTGGGAAATACTGGTTCCTCCTAGGAGATTCACTTCTCCAATGAATATGGTAAAGATTTTAAGCCTATATTATTTCTCTTTGACTTGTTTCCTAAATGGATTTAACTTTGACTCAGTTTACTTCTATTGTCTGGAAGAAAAAGAGTTCCAAGGAATACTATTTGAATATTCTAGAAGAAAACCATTACTCAGGGGGATTTTTTTGTTACTTTTTTTTTTTTTTTTTTAGGGAGAAGTTTGTAGTTCACAAAAGAGTGGAAAGGCAGGCACAGCGATTTCCTATATAGTCCCTGCCCCTACATATGCATGTTCTCTTCCACTGTCCATATCCCCTACCAGAGTGCTATGTTTGTTACCACTGATGCATCCACATTGACACATGACATCATGATCACCCCAAATCCAAGGTTTACCTTAGGTTTCACTACTGATTTTGTACATTCTGTAGAATTTTGTACACATTTGAACAAATGTATAATGACATCCATCATTATCATTCATGCAGAGTAGTTTAACTGCCCTGAAAATCCTGTGTTCCATCTGTTTATCCCACCCCCATCGTCTCAGCTTCTGGCAACCACTGATCTTTTTACTGTCCCTATAGTTTAGCTTTTTCCAGAATGTCGTGGCTGGAATCATACAATATAGGCTCTTCACATTGGCTTTTTTCACTTAGCAATGTGCGTTTGAGGTTCTTTTTCGTCTTTTCGGGGCTTAATAGCTATTTTCTATTTAGTCCCAAACAATACTCCATACTGTAGTATCCATTTACTCTACTGAAGGACATCTTGGTAGCTTCTAAGTTTTGGCAGTTATGCAAAGAGCTGCTATAAATATCTATGTATAGGTCCTTGTGGGGACATAACTTTTCAACTCCTTGGTTTAAATACCGGGGAACATGATTGTTGGATCATACGGTAAAAGTACGTTAGTTTTCTAAGAAACTGCCAAACTGTCTTCCCAAGTGGCTTGGCCAGTTTGCATTCCTACCAGCAATGAATGATAACTCCTATTGCTCCTCATGCTCGCCAGAATTCGTTATTTTTCAGTCTTTCAGATTTTGGCTATTCTAATGGGTGTATATGGCAACCCATTTTGTTTTAATTTATGTTTTCTGGATGGCATATGATAGGGAGTACCCTTTCATATGCTTATTTCTTATATATCTATATCTTATTTGGTGAGATATCTGTCTAGCTTTTTGACTGAATTTTTAGTTGGGTAGTTTGTTTTTTTGGTGTTGAGTTTTATGAGTTCTTTGTATATTTTGGATAACAGTCTTTAATCAGATTGTCTTTTGTAAATACTTTGTCACAGACTGTGGCTTATCTTCTCATGCCCTTGACACTGTCATCCACAGCGCAGAAGTTTTTAATTGTAGTCAAGTCCAGCTGATCTCTCATTTCTTTCATGAATCACACGTTGGTATTAAATTTAAAAAGCCATTTCCATACCTAGGGTCATCTAGGTTTTCTCTTATGTTCTAAGAGTTTTATAGTTTTCTGTTTAACATTTAAGTCTAAGGTCTGTTTTGAGTTAAGTTTTGTGAAGGGTGTAAGGTCTGCATCTAGATTGGTTTTCTTGCATGTAGATGTTCCACCATCATTTTTTGAAAATACTGTCTTTGCTCCATTATGTTGTGTTTGTTCCTTTGTCAAGGTTAATTGACTATTTATGTGGGTCTGTCGGGTCTTCTCTGTTCTGTTGCATGAAACTGTCGTGTGTTCTTTCCCCAGAACCATATGGTCTTGATGACTGGATCTTCATAGTAAGTCTTGAAGTCAGGTAGAATCAGTCTTCCAAGTTGATGCTTCTCTTAAAATTGTATTGACTATTCTGGATGTTTTGTCTCTCCATAAAAACTTTAAAATCACTTTGTCAGGGGGCACCTGGTTGCTCAGTCCATTAAGCATCTGCCTTCGGTTCAGGTCATGATCTCAGGGTCCTGGATTGAGCCCGGCATCTGGCTCCATGCTCAACGGGAAGTCTGCTTCTCCCTCTACCCCTCCCCCCACTCATGTGTGCTCGCACAGGCTCTCTCTCTTTCTCTTTCTCAAATACATAAATAAAATCATTTTGTCAGTATCCACAAAATAATTTGGTTGGATTTTAATTGGGGTTGTACTGAATCTTATAGATCACACTGGGGAGAACTAATGTCTTGGTAATAGTGGCTCAGGATGATTTTTGCCAAAAACATAAGGGAAGTTGTGACATTTCTGGAAGGTAAAAACACTAATTATATCTGAATATTCTTTCCATAATGTGAAATTATAGAAACCATCAGAAAATGGGTTGAATTTGCTTCTATTGAGTTTTTCTTTAGCAAGGCCTATGCCTTTGGAGAAAATCTGTGTTAGTGTCGTCTTAAGTTTTGTACCAAGCAGCCCAGTATAAAAAATAATTTGTACTGGGAACATTGTTATTTGTCCCTCATGTACTTTTCCTCCACCTGGATTTCTCCACACATCCCCCTGCCTCTTAAACCAGCCTGTGACAGAGGGAGCATCTTGCTTCTTTGTTCTTTCTCTTGGTCTGTTTGTTTTGTTTTTCTCTTTTGCGTCTCTGGTCTGTAGAGGGGGAGCTTGGCCATCGCATCCTAGGCGACAACTATCAGCTAGAGGGAAGTAAAGATTTCCATGGGACCTTGAACTTTAGGAGGGAGGGTTTTCCTAGTGGAGTTTGGACTGAATCCTAAGCTGAGTCCTGAAGGAGGAGGACCCAGGATTTGATCAGGACTGTGCAGCCAGGTAAGGGAGGATGGAGAGAAAGATTCACTTTTGGTTAAATTGCTGCTAAAGAAAGGTGGCCAACATTCCTGCCCCCACATAGCACACGCCCCCACCCCTGCCAAAAGAAGATAAATGCCTATTTCTTTGGTCTTTTAAACATAGCCTGTTTAAATAATTGTCTTATCTAGGTAAAAGACAAAGTATTTTTAATGTTATGAAGTCACACCTCATGCTCCTATCCATAAAGAGAAGACTCCTTTGGCACTTGTAGTTTTGACTATTTTCTGACAAACTGTGGGTGAGTAGCATATCCAATGTATTAGTTTTGACATATGGTTACACCCAGTGCAGCCTCAGCCAAGCTGCCTCTGGGAATTACCAAGGCACAGAGTTAAATTTCCCAAGTTGGAAAAGAGGCTTTCAGAAATGAGTTTCTCGCTCCACTCTCAGTGACTTTCTCTGCTATTTCCTTCCCTGGGGAGGTTGCTAGGCATTTAAAAGATCTCCACGTTAGAAAATTCTTCCAAGCATTTCAGTCTGAGGTATTTTGTATGTGTGTGTGTCCTTGGCCTCAGTTTGGTGTTGTGGAGGCTACATCGAGTCTCCCTTATGTTCATATTTATGAAAGGTTTCTAGAAGATTATTACCTCCACCCATTATCACCGGGCTAGTCCTCAGGTAGGAGTCGTCTCAGTCATTCCCAGTTAGGCTTAGCCTTGTTAAGGTTGAAAGAAGCCATGTGACTTTGGAGTCCAGGCCTGGTTCCCACCACCTCCACACAGCTGTTAGCCTTCCCGCACCCCCGAGCTCTTGCTGAGACATGAGGGATTTTAGTTCAGCTGTGACAATGTTTTGTTGCTCTTGGCCATTGCACAGAGGCTCACATCCTGTATGCTTTAAAAATATCTTCTTTGAAAGACTCTCTTCAGTATCTGTGGGGTTTATAAGGTATGATATGCATGTTTAAAACCAATTTTTTCTTTGCTTTGCCAGGGTAATAAAGCATAAACAAAATGAAAGGGGACATATTGTAAGGTATTTTTGGAAGTACCTTAAGGTTTACCATTAAGTGTGGGTTATCAAATTACAAGTCTTCTTGCCCATTAAATCAGACACAAGGCCTCTTCTACATGCTGGTATTTTAGTTTAGTTCGGGCTTTTCTTACTAAAGGCTCTTTAGAAATCTACTGAAGTCCAGGGCCTAGGACCAGTTCAGGTGCCTGGCAGAGGCAGACTGTTGAGAACTTGACTGACTCAGTGTGTGGAGGGGACAACCTCAGGGCTGCTGGCTCTGGCGAAGTCACATGGCACAAACATGGCCGCTGTGTCTCCCAGTGGCCATTTGCAGAGAAAAGGGCAGTGAGCCTGGTGAACAAACTTAGCACTATTACAGTTTGTCGTGTTTGGTAGTAACACAGTTTCATGGTTTCAAGAAAAACCCTTGTTTGGGCTTTACATGCTTTTCTAATCTCCCCAATTTGACCTTGATTGTGCCCTGTTACTGTAATGCCTTGTTGTCCTCATTTCCTCTTCCTCTGCATATATCCTGTATATGAGGTCTTGTGCCTTCATGGTCACTCTCTCTGCTGTTCAGTTTTTCTTCCATGCCTCTTGTTTGACTTCCAGTCGAGTTCTTAAAAAAAAACAAACTTAGCTTTTTAAAAGAGTAACCTTGTTTTGTACTTAAATACCTTCGTCTTTCACGTGCTCAACTCACTGGCTCTGAACTGCCTCCTCTTTTCATCTTTCACAGCAAGTACAGTTACATCCTGGCATTTTCTAAGAAACAACGAATTTCCTGAATCCGCTGGAGGAAAAGCAATGGATCTTTCAAATACAGAATGGTTGTAGTGAGTTATGGAAGTGCACTGCATGTGTTTGGAAACTCTTTTCCTCTGGAAAGCTAGGAATCCAAGTATAGTGAATGTCATCAGCGTGCCTTGCCCTAGAGTTGACTAGAACTAAGAAGGTACCACCTTGGTTACTTCCTTTTGCTTGGCGATTTAACAGGCTTTCTCAAACCTCCGGAGTTTCAAGTGAGGATGTAAATTTTTTTTTTTTTTTTTGGAGGAACTATAAACCAACTAATTCAATACCTAATGAGCTTTCTTCCCAGTGGGAAATCAGTGTAAAGTAAAGCTGGCAAGTTTTTAAAGTTTTCTTTTCCTCCTTAAGCTGAAGAATTTGTTATTTATAAACTCTCAGCTGTGTAAATATTAAGACCAAATGTTCAGTGGGTTATACATAATCGTATACCTTTTACAGGTGAGCTGACATAAAATATTTTTGCCTAACCATTTAGTGTTGTATAAATTTTTGATTGAGTTTTTTCTCAATCATTGAAATTAGGGTGCATATCAAGATGTACTACATTGGGGGCGCCTGGTTGGCTCAGTGGGTTAAGCCTCTGCCTTCAGCTCAGGTCATGATCCCAAGGTTCTGGGATCGAGCCCCGCATCGGGCTCTCTGCTCAGAGGGAGCCTGATTCCTCCCTCTCTCTCTGCCTGCCTCTCTGCCTGTTTGTGATCTCTGTCTGTCAAATAAATAAATAAATAAAATCTTAAAAAAAAAAAAAGATGTACTAATTGTTAAAATGCAATTAAAACAGACTTTTTTTCCTTAGAGGATTTGTGTTTCATTGTAGAAAGTTTTGTCGTCAACCTGCCTGAATTTATGCTTAAGTTTTTTTTTTAAGTATTGGCCATAGTTAACTCCCCTAAGGACAGGGAATAGTTAACTTTATAATGAGATATTAAATATTAGTGGTAGGAGCAGACGTATTGTTTTAACACAGTGGTAATAACTAGCTAATATTTTTTGAGCACTGATTATGTGTTTCTGAGGCTAATGGGAAGGACTTTGGAAGTTAATTGTGAAATAGGATCTCAGATACTGGCTAGTGAAAGATGTTTAATGTGAGTTTACTAAAACATCTTATTAAGAATGATTTCTTGGGGGCACCTGGGTGGCTCAGTGGGTTAAAGCCTCTGCCTTCGGCTCGGGTCATGATCCCAGGGTCCTGGGATCGAGTCCCTCATCGGGCTCTCTGCTCAGCAGGGAGCCTGCTTCTCTCTCTCTCTCTCTCTCTCTCTCTGCCTACTTGTGATCTTTGCCTGTCAAATAAATGAATAAAATCTTAAAAAAAAAAGAATGATTTTTTAATTTTTTTTTCCAAATGCAATTTTGGCATCTAACAATATCACATTATAATTGTATGTGATTTGATAATTAGGATTTTTGATTTATACTTATGAATAAGATGGATTTATAGTTCTTCAACTATTTTTTGGAGTTTCTGTGTTCAGTTTATGCTGGGTTTTATAAAATGAAATGGGAAGCTTTCTTTGTTTTTTTTTTTCCTATATCATATAACATTTTAAAAAGCATAAAAATTCTGTCTTGTAAAGGTTTGATAGTGCTCCCCTGTAAAATCATTGTCAGCACTATTTACGTACAGTTATTGAATTGTTCGGGGTCTGGTTCTCGAGTCAATTTGGACAATTTATATTTTCTTAGGAATCCTTTCTTTTCATCTAGCTTTTCAAATTTTCAGCATAAAATAATATGTATTCCCTTATATTACGTTTCTTTTTCCTCTTTGGCTTATATTCATTTTCTTATTTCCAGTGTTGTATAATTGCATTTTCCCTCTTGATGAGCTTTGTGAGAGGTTTGTATATTTTATTGATCTTTTCAAAGAACCAGCTATTCTGCTGCTTATATTCTAATCCCTTAATTTCTGTTTTATCTTTTTAATGATTCTTTCTTTTGCTTCCCTTAGGTTTGTTTGATGATCTTTTAGCTTGTTGAGTTGAATAATTGAATGTTTTATTTTCTTATTTAATAATAAAGATGGTTTTTTTTAGGGTGACTTTTCCTGATCCTCTCTTTCCTCAGATTTTAAATATCTTTCCTTCCATCTTTACTCTTATATGATGAACTTGGTCCCTACATTGGTGAGAAAATTGAAACAGAAGAGAGCCTTCCTCTACCCAGTTTCTATACTCATATCCTCTCTCTTCCTGCTTGTTGCTTAGGTAACCGTTCATGCTAGTCAGAGAATGGTCCTAAGGTAACTAACATGCTCATGTCTAAGGCCAGTCCCTTTCTTAGTGCCGCTATCCTGTCTCCTCTCACCTAGTCAGAAGAAACCACCCATGGCCATTGAGGGTATTGAGGAGTAATTGGTTAAAGGTACAGACTTGCAACTAATAGATAAATAAGTTTTTGAGAACCTAATCTACCTCTTAGTGATTACAGTCAATAATACTATATTCTAAGCTTCAGACTTGCCAGGAGATTAGATCTTCATTGTACTTACCACAAAGAAGAAATAACTATGTGTCACGATAGAGGTGTTAGGTAATACAATGGCTATAATCATACTGCAGTGTGTAAATGTATCAAACCAACATAATGTGCACCTTAAACTTACACAGTGTTATATGTCAATTACATCTCAATTTAAAAAAGAAACTACCTTAAAAAAAAAAAAAACTACCTTACCAATTCTCCCCTCTACTGCACAAGCTGCACACAAGCATGCAGCTACTAGTTGTATTTCCATAAACCTTCTCCCTAAAGCCCTGCTTTCCTACCAAGTGTCATTGCTGAATTGGACAGCCACCTCCCCAAAGTTATTTTGATTCATGGCCTCAAATTCATTCTTCTCCTAGTCTCTCGAACCCAGACCAGTAGGCTTTCATTCTCTTACTTCATAGAGACTATCTTGTGGAGGTTATCCCTTGCCTCCAGGGCTCCTTTAGCTAGTGGTCATTTCTTAGATGTCATATGGCATATCAAAGTCCTTATTTTGGGGGGGGGTCACATATGGTCCTCACTTGCCCTCTAGGACATTTCAGACTCTTGGTGGTCTTTGTACCTCACTGGTTGCTCCTTGTTACTCTCCTTTAATGGTTCTTTTTTCTCTGACCTCTTAATGTTGGAATGCCCCATAATAGACTCTCATTCCTCTTGTCTATTTTTAATCTATCCTGTATGGCCCTATGTGGTATGATGGTTACCACCCATATACTCATGGTCTCTGAATTTACATCTCTAGTCCTGACCTCTCCCACGCTCCGTGTGTGCATTTCTAGCTGCTTCTCTATCTGTTTGAATGTGGCATCTCCAAGTTAATGTGTCCCAAATCAAGCTTTTTATCTGCTTCTTGATCCTGTTCTACTACTCCTCTCTGTCTTGGTCCATGGCTGCTTCCCCTTGCCATTTGCTCTGGCTATGTTGAAATTGTCCTTGACAGTTTATCCTCTTCTATGGCATGTCTGGGCCATTGGACAGTTCTGTTGGGTTTGCCTTCAGGTATATTCAGGATCTGGTGTCTCCTCACTTTCTTCACTACCCTACCTGGGTCTGAGTTTGTGTTGTCTCTCACTCTTTATACTTCTGTGGTCGCTGAATGGTCTCCCTGCTTACATCACTACCCACTATGGTGTATGCCCAACAGAGCAACCGGAGTGATCCTTTCAAAATGTAAGTCAAGTCAACCTACTTTGCTGCTCTAAATTCTACAGTTGCTCTACATTGCATTTATTTATTTTTTTTAAGATTTTATTTATTTATTTGACAGATGGGTATCACATGGAGGCAGAGAGGCAGGAAGAGAGAGAGAGAGGAGGAAGCAGCAGGCTCCCCACTGAGCAGAGAGCCTGATGTGGGACTTGATCCCAGGACCCTGGGATCATGACCTGAACTGAAGGCAGAGGCTTAACCCACTGAGCCACCCAGGCGCCCTCTACGTTGCATTTAGAGTGAAAGCTGGAGTCCTTACACATGATGTCGCCCCCGTTACTTCTCAGACCTTACCGACTCCTGTTTTGCCCTCCCTCCCTCCACTCCTCTCCACCCATCTGGTGGGTGGTGGGTGGCATTACTCTTAGTTGTGCCAGACATGCCATTGCCTCTACAAGTTGTAGGCAACTAGTTGTTGCCTCTTCTATGACAGTTGTCAGCCTCTGTTAGAAGTTCTTCCTCTGGAAGTCCAGGAGGCTAATTCCCTTCCAGTCTTCACCAAATGTCATCTTCTCTTTGAGCCTTACACTGACCACACTATTTAAAACTGCTGCCCCTCCCCTCCCTTCTCAACCCCATTTACTGCCCTCGGTTTTTTTGCTCTTGTTGATGTGGTGCTTTTCATTGTCTACCAAATTATATAACTGAAGATAATTGTTTTTATTTTCTACCTCCCTTATTGGAGTATAAATTCTGGGAGAGCAGAGGTCTTTGTCTCTGTTTTCCACTAATGTCTCTCAAGCACATAGCACAGTCCTTGGCACATGGTGGGAGCTCAGTGAGTATTTGTCAAATGACGGGTGAGTGCAGGCTGCAGTTTGGCTGTGAGAAATGCTGGTTGCAGCTCATCAATTTTGATGCTCAACATACCATTGTCCCTAGTTGCTAAATAGTTTCCTGGGATTTGTGGTGCCATTCTGAATGGAGAGAGCTTCATGTTTAGGGAGGTGGTCACACTTGAAGTAGCAAGGGGAGATATTCAGGGAGTAGCGCCCTCCTTATATCCCAGATCAGTGTCTGAGGCCCAGGAAAGGACAGCTGCCATCGATTTTAGCTGAAAAGGGCTGTGCATGGGTCAGATAGGTGGTAGAAAGATTAGAAAGTGGGGCGCCTGGGTGGCTCAGTCACGGGGGCATCTGACCTCCTCCAGGTCATGATCTGGGGTACTGGGCTGGGGTACTGGGTAGTTGGGCTTCCCTGCTCTATGGGGAGTCTGTTTCTCCCTCTGCCTGCTGCTCCCCCTGCTTGGGTGCTTTCTCTCTCTCTCTTGCTCTCTGTCAAATAAATAAATAAAATATTAAAGAGAGAGTAAATAGAGAGAGAGAGAAATTAGGAAGCAACGCCCCAGCTTTGTAAAGAAAATCTATTAATGAAGTCAAGTGAGGATGTGCTGTGAGCAGAGGTGTGAGTATATCTCCGTCTTATCATACAGTGGATACTTTCCAGATTTGGACAAAACATTTTGTTTTCAGCAGGCTTGGTTTTTGGAGGTACTACGAACAGTCACTTCTTTCTGAACTTCGGTGACATCAAATGAGAAGTTGTGAGAGGTGGTGCCGGGGAATTAGCTGGACACCATTTTTGGTCAGCTGTCTCTTCCTCTAAGATGTGTGTTCGTGGAAGCCTCTGTCTCAGATGTTGGTTGATCTGTTTCTAAGTTTTAAAAGATGGTTTGTTCCATTGGTTATTCAGACAGTCTTGTTAAACACGATGACATCTCTTGTAGAATTCTTGACTCTAGCTCCTATTAAGCTTGATTTATTGAGTGGATGAGGAACAACCCAGAGCGGAGTTACTTTGACCATGGAGGGAAAAGGGCAGTGCTGTACACTGTAGTTGCTAAAAGGAGGTTTAGCCCTGGCACTGCTGACTTTGCCCTTTTGAGTACTTCCTTCTAGAATTCTTTAAAATGTTGGGAGAACCTTAGCGAGAGGAAAAAGGCTAAATATTCTTCACTTTTGATGATGCGTAGAAGTATAAAGAATTGGATAAGGAGACGTGCTTAATCCCTTATGAAAAAATTGAGCTTTCTTTGTGGCCGGGCAACTCTGAGCAAATGGGCATCTTCAAAGGTGATACTTGTGTGCTTTTTCCAGGAATGATTTCAAACTGATTTTCATTTTTCTTTTTTAATGAGATGACCACATAATACTTTTCTCACTTTAAAACACGTCATTTAAGAGGAAAGACCAAATTACTTAAAATCACATCAGATTTTGATTACATTATGCTTTATGAAGCTTACTTCTCTTAGTCTCCTATTTAAAAAACAACAGCAACAACAACAAGAAAACAACTTTGGGAAAAATATTTGGTGATGGTCAAATTTACACTGGGCATACTGTTCTGGAAGCTATTACTGGTATACTTCCCCACCTTCTGCCTTTGCCAGATACATGACTAGGATATTTCTGGTGATGTGGGCTGAAGGTAAGCAGGGAGATTTTCAAAGTTTGACTCAAGGATATAAAATACATACATATTTGTAATATATATAAAATATATATTATTATATAAATGAATGTATGTAGAAATTGTCACTTTTAATAGAATTATTTTATATTCCAAGCAAATGTGGTTAGAAATGAGAAGCATTGGGCACCTGGGTAGCTCAGCTGGTTAAGCAACTGCCTTTGGCTCAAGTACTGGGATCGAGTCTGGTATTGGGCTCCCAGCTCCACGGGGAGTCTGCTTCTCCCTCTGACCTTCTCCTCTTCCATGCTCTCTCTCACTCTCTCTCTCTCAAATAAATAAATAAAATATTTTTTTAAAAAATTGAGAAACATTGCCTTACCTTAACAAATAAGGTATTGTTTTTCTTCCTGGCAGAGGAAAGAGTTCTTGTTTATCCCTTTCTGTTTGCTTTTACAGCAGTTATATCCTTGTTTAATTCTTGATATTTGGTTCTAAGATGTTGTTTTAAAAATACACTTGTAAGGTGTGGAGCACAGAAACCCACGGCAGGGTTTTGTGTATTGGACTGTCGCCCTGGTTGATGAGGTCGTAATCAAAGCAAGTTTTAAACTCAGATACAGCCATCTATCCAGGTGGAGTTCTGACTGATAATGATAAGTTAGGGATTTGGTAGGTCATTCTTGCCCTAACTTAGTAACGGGAGCCCATGTCTTAGGAAATGTAAAAGCCTTTCACATTGTGTTACCTTCAGTGGTTCCTATGCCATGCATTTGTTTCTCTTTGAAAGTTGCATTTGCTTCTTAGGACACTGAAAAGTGGTTGTTTCCTTATTTTTCATCCAAGTCTGCCTTGTTCTTAATAAAATATTATGTCATATTTAAGAAATAGTGCTAGTTTTCTGTTACAGGATTTTATGATTTTTCTTTTTAAGTTTCTGCCAGTGTTAATTTATGTTGTAAGGATGAAGTGATACACTTTTCTTATTAGAACATCTATATTAATCTTTCATTTGATTGGAAGGAATTTTTTTAAGTGGCTTCATATTTCTTTTCTAGTTTCGAGTGTTGGTCACAAATTTGTGTTTTAACAGAAATTGCTGTAGTACGTGTATGAGCTGTAGTTGTAGGCTTCAAGAACGTATGCATATTTTATCATTCGCCTTACATTCTTAATCTGATTTTTTAAAATGATCATAAATATTGGATGTGCCCATGACTTGGTAGCATAGGAAAGACTTCTTCCCCCCAAAGAATAAGATGTCTTTAGAGTTTTAATGGTTCTAATGTGAACCAATAGGAGTGCTGAAAATAAGCATATTGGAACATTTTAAGCTTTATGTGTTTACGGCACTTTAGGGAATTTTTTTTTTTATAGTATCCACTTTGAAAAGACAACAGATTCCTAAACAGGTGCCCTGCCCATATACAAAGTATGGTGATACTCTAAAATTTCCACTTTCCTTTCAATCAGTTAACTGGTCTCTCTAGCCTTGAATTTCTTTGTATTCCCATTTCTACTGAAAGGAAATGAGTGTGCAGCAAAATAGACACTATAGCTTGTAAGAGTTTCTCTTTTTACTTTTTAAATAGGAGCACTTATTGTGTACCAACTCCACAGTGGGCATAACTTTGGAGACTCAAAGTTGAGTTGAGTTGCAACCTCTGATATTGGTGGTATTTGCTTATTTATTCATTAAACAAGTATTTACCAAGTGCCTCTTTATGTGGCATGCATTAGAATATTGCAGTAATAGAAGACATAAAATGGAGGTGGCATTCCTATTTGTGGAGACAGTTACTAAACAAAGTATTAGGTTAAAAATATTATTGTAGGGACGCCTGGGTGGCTCAGTTGGTTGGACGACTGCCTTCGGCTCAGGTCATGATCCCAGAGACCCGGGATCGAGTCCTGCATCAGGCTCCCAGCTCCACGGGGAGTCTGCTTCTCCCTCTGACCTTCTCCTCGCTCATGCTCTCTCACTGCCTCTCTCTCAAATAAATAAATAAAATCTTTAAAAAAAATATTATTGTATACTAACATTGTCCATGCATGTGCATATGTGTAATATGTATACATAGTATGTAATGTGTATACACATATATATATGCATATGTGTAATATGTAATGTAACTAACTCATTATGTATGTTTATGTACTTACACATGAGTTAGACAGTGGTGAGTGATAAGGAAAAAAAGCCAGTGGAGAGAGCTGGGAAGGAGGTAGGGAAGCAATGACAGGGTATAAATTTAGATAAGGTGGTCAGGGAAGGCAGGGAAGCTCTCACTGTGAGAAGGTGACATTTGAGTAAAGACCTGAAGAGGTCGATAAAATCCTTCATGCCTAGTGGAAGAGATAGGCACACTGGGAATCTAAATTTTCATGGGTAAGAGATTATACAGACATCGATTTTATAGGTCGTGTTTAACTCCGTTCCAAGATTTCAGGAAGACCCTGGAATAGAAGGCTTCCCAGTGGGGCCGCAGACAAAGAGCCTGAGCAGAGAGCATCTAGGTTATGCAGGATGTGATAGCTGCTTGGGGGTTCCTACTGAGTGATGACAGAGACTGGAATTGTAGGAGATGAATTTGTAAGGTGTTTGGGGTTGGTTTGCAGAGCACCTTGTATGCCATGCTGAGAGGCTTTGATTTGATTGTGTAGGCACTGAAAGACTTTAAGTTGGAGAGTGTGATCAGTGAGTGGGGTCAGATCTGCATTTGAGGGGTGGGGCATGACAACAGAGGTCAGTTTAGAGGCTGTTGTAATAGTTCTGGTGAGAAATGCTTACCTGGGAAGTTGTACAGTGGAGGGTGGTTGAGGTATGGGGGTTGTAGAGGTCAGAATATATTTGCCAGGTAATCTCAGCAGAGTTTGTTAGTTGTATGTGAGAGGTAAAGGAGAGAGGAGTCAAAGAACTCTGCTAACCTACACTAAGATACATATTTTATATCACAGCCTAGTACACATGCTACAAATACACACCTAATTGATTATACCATGTTGCTGAAACAGAGTTTCACAAAACAGTTTTTTACCTTAGTGTATGTAGTATATTTTGATTTTTTTCTATTGCATGTATTTTGGTGTCTTTAAAATGCTGGCCATGACTCGATAAATTGATTCCACTGGTGGGTCATGACCCACAGTGTAGAAAATACTTGCATAGGCTTCTTTAGGTTATTTCCTAATAAATAGGTCATCTCCTCCCCACACCCCAAGTTCATTATAGTGTCATGTCTGCAGACCACTTGCACTTGGTAGAGGAGGAAGAGGGTGAAGGCAGTACAAAGTATTATTCCCAAGTTCAGTACACCGTGGAAACATTTATTTGAGGAAATCGTATGTTGAGCCAACTGATGGCTTCACAGTAAGACAGTAACAGAGGAAAACACAATATGTCATCACCAATTGCCTAGACAATGTGTCTCTGCTGAGAGGGTGGCTAGCTAGTTGTGCTGGAAACATGTGGGTGTTTTTTTAGTTAGGTGAGTGGGGAAGGAGAGGGATGTCATCTTTCTTTTTTTATTTTCTTTGCTGCTAAAATGGGTGTCCTCATTAGATACAGAATGGCAGAATTTGGACTGCTTCATGTGTGGTGTTTGCCTGTGGCGCTCTGAATTAAGCTCATGTTTGAAACTATTGTTGGTTTTCTGACCAAAGAACTCAAAATTTGAAGCTGTGAAATGGAGGATAATCTGCTTGGTTTGTTTCATGAGGATTACATGAGATAACACGTAGAAAGTACAGTGAAACATAGGAAACATTTGAAATGAATGGTTACTGTGATTTTCTTCATGTAACAGAAGTATTACTGGCACAGAACTACTTTGATCATGTTCATGAGCACTAGGAAAGATGGGGAACCTTTCTGAGTTCTATAAATACAATAAGCTAAAATTAGTTCTTCTCTTAGTGTGTGCTGAAGTTTTAGGAGTATGTAAATTTTCATGAAAAATAAAGATGCCTTTGAATTCTCCAAGGAAAGATATTAAAGTACATCCAAGCTAAGAGTGTTCTAGGGTGGCTTCTGCAAGAACATTGGAATAGCATATCTTGAATTTGCTTAGCGTGAACAGAGCTTTCAAACAGTACTAGCACATGACACATGTGTGTATGTGTACATGTGTGCACACACATGTAGGTCACATGTGTGTCTATGTATGTATTTATGTTGTTTGTATGTGCATATGTATTATATACACTTGAATATTTTAATATCTTTGCTATAATCCTTTGTTAGGTTTTCATTGCATTTTGGGTGATGAAGCTTAAATTTCTGAATATACTATTTCTTTGAAGGATGGGAAAGTCATGGCTGTTAGAGATTAGATTCCTTTTGAATATTGCAAGAGTTTAGTTCAATGAACTCATTGGGATAAGTCTGCAGAAATAGGTAACAGATGACACCTTCATCAGAAGACTTTTACTGGGGCCAATTTTTACTTTACTTTCAAGTAAAATATAGAAAAGAGGCTGAAGAAAGCTCATTTTCTGTTGGGAGGAATTGGCAAAATACTCCTTAACAGAAGTCATGATGGCTTTCTTTATAGCAGTAGGTGATTCATAGAAATGTCTAAAATGGAAGTCATGGCCCATTATTTGGGTGCGGAGGAGGGGTGGAAAGGCTGAGCCATAAGAGGAGGACGGAGAGGGGCTTGTTGAGTGCACCATGGCTCCTGGGTTTCCTGCTGCCCCACTTGCCTTTTTGTAGTTTTTCTTCTGTTTCATAAACACAGTACCATACTCTGAGTCAAGGTAACTGAAACAAAAAACATAATATTTAGCTTTTAAATCTGCTTTATGGAAAAGAGAAAGAAAGGGAGCACCCCTTAATTGACCCATTGAAAAAGAAGGAAAAGATGAGTGCATGTTCTATTCCACTGAGTCCAATGATTGTGCAGTTGAAGATATCAGTTATGGAATTCGTGCTGCAGTCCGAGTAGGAATGGTAGGATCTTTACTGGTGCTGGGTGTGGGGCAGGTGGCGGGGAGGTATACCTGTTAAATGAAGGAGTACATTAGAAGTTGGGTGTGAGGGTACATATGTGTGTGAATGTGGACAGTTAAATTACCAAGGAAATAAGTGGTGAAAGTAAAGTCACCAATGAAATCAGGAATTTCATTCAAAGCAAGGAGCTTTGAGTGAACTTCAAGAAATGATGGTGTTGACGAGCTCTGTTCCTAGGAATTCTCTCCATAAACCATTTGGTACGTGTTACCCTGCATGGCCAGGCATTCAGTCTGCCTATAACATCCTTTTTTTTCATAATGAAACGTATGTGACCTATGCAGGCCCTCCGTGCAGCGGTGTTTTAATCATTCTCTATCGATTTATCCATCACTTCGATGCTGCCTATTGAGAGCCCCTTCTTCTAAGTCTGCTTTACTCAGACTCTCATTCTCCACCTGACTTGCATAATGCTTTGGGACTCTCTTCACATTTTTTCCCCCTGTGGGAAGCAGTCATGATTAGGAAGCCACAAAAGGTCAGCCGTATTGTTGCTTTCTCTCAGCTTTCTGAGGTGCAGAGAACAAATAATGGCATTAGAGAAATATTGTCACTGTTCATAACCGATAATGAGTATCAGAACTTCCTTAAAATTAATCAGTGCTGAGTTTCCAGCTTTGGCGTAAGTCTGAATGATTTATTGCAAACGGCTGGTGCCAAGAGAATGTTTTGCATTTACCAAAGGAGAGGGGCAGTGATGGGAGGGCTGCGGTGATGGCTGAATTTCCTGCCAGGGAGGGGGACATTCTAGGCAGGGCCCGAGCAGCTTTGTGAGCGGTGGTGGGTCTTTGAACCTAAGGTTGTTGCTACAGACTGGCCAGTACATATGAGATGATTCTATTTTATTTTCCTCTTGTCTTAATGTTAGTTGGAGAGGGAGATGTAGATCTGGTTGATGTGGATGAAGGGTGCCTACATGGGCTTGCATAAGTAACTCGAATCCTTGCCCTCCACCTGCAACTTTCAGAATCTCATTTGGACTGAAAGACTGGAGCTCAATTTTACGTATGAAGGAAACTTGGCTCACTTCATTATTATTCATGGTCAAATCCCCAAATCTCCTCCCTGAAGAAATGTATTCTTCCCAGCAAATTAAAACATCTTTTTTTTTTAGAGGCCAAATGATGATGGTGTCAAGTATTGATGAAGATGAATAAGTCATTCTTTTCTCAATTTATACATTCCTCTCCCCCTCCCCTCCCCTTCTGTTCAGGATGGGGTTTGCTCCTTTAAACCAAGACCCAGTAATTCATTCCCACTCCTCTCTGTAAATTGTACACGTTGTGTTAATCTCCAGGCTAGGTAATGGAGGAAAATATTTGAAAATGTGATAGCTCATTATAAGGGCATTTGACAAAAGCATATTTGCTGATGACGGATTGCTGATCATTGGTCATTTAAAGGCATTCTGAGCAGTAGTTAAGGTAGAACATTTTCCTTGCATTCATCAGTTAAGATCAGGGTAGCCTAACTTACAGATACCTTTCAAAGTCTCTGAGTAAAATGCAGATTCGGAAGCTGGCTGTTATGTGAATGCACATAGAAACTGTGCTTACTGGTTGTGTCTTGTCCCCCTGCTTAATCGAGTTACCATGAAGTAAGACGTGGGTTAAGAACAGGCTGTTTTACTTTATGTATCCATCGACACCTTCAAAAAAAAGAAATATTTTTTTAAAGATTTATTTCTTCATTTGAGAGAGGCAGAGGGAGGGGCAGAAGGAGAGAGAGAATCTGAAGCAGAGTCACTCCTTTGCTCAGAGTGCAACTCAGGGCTCGATCGCATGACTCCGCGATCATGACCTGAGTTGAGATGAAGAGCCCCATGCCTAACTGATGGAGCCACCCAGGCGCCCAAAAGGCAAAGAATTTTAAAGCACATTTTAGAAGATGAAGTCTGGGACTAGAATAGCATGTTGCCTTTGAAGATTTTTATGATATTAACAACAGAAACAGGTCTCACCTCCTACTCTAAATAGCTACTGGAACTTTAATCTAGTGTGTTTTGAGCAGTATAATGTAGTTAAACATACTCCTTAAAATATGCATTAGCCCACCACTGATAGTTATTGCGGAAGTTATGTTTTCCTTTGTGGACAAACACCGTGGATATGCCCCAGGTGAGTAATTGTTGTTTAGAGGCATTTTGGAGCTCCTGAAGAGAGGCACAGTGGCCTAGTAACTCTTCAGATTCATCATGACATGCTTTACGAGAAAGCAGCATTGGTGCAGCTTTGCAGTATCCAAAGATCAGAGCAGCTGTTATCTGCAGAGCCTCTGGGGTGTATCTGTCAGGCGTTTGCATATAGAACAAGGTGTTTCAGTTAATGTGTCATGATAGTTTAATTGCATCACCTTTCTTGGGAGTTTGCTCAATTCCTGGTTCAGGAGCATCCGGTGAGATGGTAACCTATCAGTTTTTCTTTCTATAATAGCCTTCACTTGTTATTATTTGGTTCGGTTAGATCTGCTCATTTCTAAAACATACATAAGGGAAAAAATGTGCCGCGCATTTTACTCAGCTTCCCTGTGGCATTTAACCTTGTTCTTTAAAGGGCCACCTTGTCCTGTTTTTGTTTTTGTTTTTCCCAACTCTTCTCAGTAAAAAAAGTTAGCTTTTCCTCTGGTTCCCAGGCTTCTAGTCTTCTCCCCACCTAGCTCTTGGTGGCCTCTTCTTTGTCTTCTCATTTCACTTACTTCTGTATTGCCAGCTCCCAGAGGGAATGCTTCTACCCGGTGCCTCTCCAGTTGCTCACAGCTGGAGGTGCTTTCTCGACATAGTCCATCAGAGTGACCCAGAGGCAACCTCATTCAGTTCAAATTGTTTAATACCAGTTTTCTTATCTTTCCTCCCCAAGCCCAAGCTGCCCCCCTGCTCCCCCCTCCAAGTAAGAGCCCTGTAGGGATCTGTGAGTTCCCATTGTCCTTCACCTTCCTCGCTGACAGGGACACACACATGTGCCATTTTGCTTTCACAACCTCTGCCTGCCTGTTTTTTCCTGCTCCTGCTGCTTCTGCTCTCCCCCAGGCCCTACTTTGTCAACAGCCTTCCTTGCTGTCCCCCCACCCCGCCATGGCTTCTTGGACCATCCACTTCCCCTCTTAGATGGTTGCTTGTGTTGGCTTTTTAAAGTATGGGCTTGATTTGTTCTCTTTTCTGGCGGAAGCATGTTCCGTTTCCTGGTGCCTTCACAATGCAGCCTGCCATTGTCACCAGGGCATGCAAGATCATTGGCATACTGGTAGCCCCGCCCACCCTTTTCCAGCAGCAACTTCCTGTCTCGGTTTTTTTCTCCCCATCCTGTCTTCTGGCTCTTCTGCAGCCCTAATTCCTCCTACATGCCAGGCACTTTTCCGCTTCCCTGGTTTGTCTATGCTGTGGCCCCTGATAGAAAAGCTCCCTCTTCTTGGAAGCCTTTGCTGACCCAAGCACAACTGTTTACCCAGTGCTGTTCATTCCGGGAGCGCTTTGTGTGCACATGGAGTTCTTGCCACTTTGTGCTGTCATTATCTAGGAAGCTGATTTTTTTACTGTGGCGTCTTACAGGTGGGGACTATGCCTGGTGAGCTCCGTCCCTCTGGTGCCCTGTCCGTGAGAGGTAGACATTTTTGACTCACTGAACAAACAACCGGATGCATACAGACTCTGTAGATGGGCTCGGCATCTGGATGTGTTGGGGCGTGGGGACAGAGCTTGTCCCTTTTCCAGTTTGGGTGTTTAGCCATGGCCCATTCTAGCTCATGAGGAAAAGAAGCAGATGAAATGGGACCAGTGTGGCTTGTGGAGAGAGTTGATGAGCTGTCTTCTGTCTCCTCCCCACCTACATCTTTCCTTTGGTATTTCTGTCATTCGGTTCCGAAAACTTGTCATCTTGTGTTTAAAAATGGGAGAATCCTTTTTGCTCTTCCCATTGGGAAGTCCTGCCATTCCCCAATAGTGCCTTCCTCTGCCTTTTCTTAACTATCACATCCAAGCCTTCATTTCATTAGGTTTACGTTTTTATGCTTCGTAAATAGTCCTGGCCGGCCTGCCAAGTCTGGATTTGCTGTATCACCTGCCAGGCACTTCTACCCCACTTTTTGTTTCAACAACAAAAGTGGTTTCCTCTTATCTGGCAAACGTAGAAATTCACATATAAAATATTGTATTAAACCCATTTTTCTACACACACATTTTTTGCTCCTATTTGTATAAATATGGCTCCCTTTCTTCAGGTCAACCATTTACAAATTCCCAGAATAGAAATTCTTATCTCTTAAAGAAGTATTTTTTAACCTGTAGGTTGAAATTCATAAGTAAGTCATAAAATTAGCCTAATAGGTCATAACTGCATTTTAAAATAAAATTATAATAGGGAATATCTGAACATATACATTGAAACAAGGCTAAGTTATTACTCTGTGAAATGTTTTTCTTGTATGCCTACTGGATAACAATCTAAAATGTCTTACATATGTGGTCAAAATCTTGGAAGTTACTCTCATATAGTAATACAAAACAAATAGTTTCTTCAGTATTTAATGAACCAATTACTTCCTTTATGAACGCTTAAAAAAAAAAAAGATCTCTGCACCCAGTGTGGGACTCAAACTCATGACCCTGAGACCAAGAGTCACATGTTCTACCAACTGAACCAGCCAGGTGTCCCTCTTGAACCCTTTTGTGACAAAATAGAAACTCCATCATAGGAACATTGCTCTTGGCTTTCTTTTTTAAAAAATGGCTCAAACTGAGTTTCTTGTTTCTCCATTATGTCACCTTTTCTAAATGAAAAGCTGTTACCATGTTAACTTCTGTTTAGTCACACATGTTGTGTAACTCTTCTGTAGTTCCTTTGTGTGTTTTATAATTCCCCAGTTTCCCAACTTAAAAGCTTCTCCCATTTTTTAGAGCATTCTGAGCAACCAGTAGAATCATAGACCTTAGAGAACAAAAAGGAGAAACAAATTTAGATGATTTGTTCAATCTTTGATTTTTCACTTGAGGAAAGTTGGGCTTTCCAAAAAAGGTCCTGTTTTCACGTTGACCTAATCTCCACCGATGAGCCAAAAGGAATTAGGAGGCATATAATGAAAATGAGTCTCTAGAAAAGATAATATTTGAATGAAAAGCAAAATGATACCTCACAGCAATAATGTTATGCCTTTCCCTAAATGCTTAAGATTAAATGCAACATGACTTTGATATGTGGCTATGGAAAATATGTGGGCTAGAAATACATGAATCATAGATATATATCAAACGTTTTTTTCCCTGTCCCTCTCTACTGATTCCTGAAGCCTAAAACATGTCTTATTATTTTAGCACTCTCTTTCTCTGAAGGGCATATACAGACTATTAGGAACACAGTAAATGTTGTTATTGGCTCATAAGGAGGAATAATCCACAGACCTTCCACTGGCTTGGCCGCTCCGGAGCCACTTGAATCTCAGATGGAGTCCAGAATGTTAGGGATTTTATCATGTAATGTGGGACCAGTTCTCTGTGGCACTAAAAATTCTTAATATTAGCTGTTGTGTCTGCTTTGTATCAATTCATATTCCTGCTTCATTGTAAGAACTTAGCTGAAAAGAATTCATTTGTGAAACCGTGTATATACTAAGGTTCTCAGTGTTTTCTGAGTTGGCGCTTTCTGGAATGGTGCTGTCCATTAGAACTTGCTGAGAGGGTGGCAACATTCTCTACTCTGCAATGTCACCCAGAGTAGTCATTAGCTATAGGTGGCTTTTAAGCTCTTGAAATCAGGCTAGTGCAACTGAGGAACTAAATTTTTTGTTTAAATCTAAATTGTGGCTAGTGGCTGCTATATTGGGCAGGACAGTTCTAGAAGCTAGAAAGTACTTTAGTTCATGTCTATTTCTGTCCCGTTATCTAGCCGTGTCCTCACTCTCTCCCCACTCCTTGCAATGACATTGTTTGTCTCTTTGTTCTAGTGAGTTCTCAGTTCTTCCACCAGACCCACCCTGTTAGCATGCCTTGCTCCACCCTAAAGAACATCCTCTGGGTTGGATCTAAGAACTTGGCTCTTGGAAGATCCTGGAGACGACAAGAGAAATTTTTAAAAACACCCCTGGTGTCTAATTCAGTTGTCATTCGTGTTTCCCTTTTGACAGCATAAATAGTTTATATAGAAAAACTCAGCCTATTTAAGAAAAGAAAAATTCAAGTGAATCTTTGTTCCTACCAATATCATAGGCAAAAATTTTTTAAACCGTTGAAATTAATGACAAGTGCTCAGCTTGCTATCTTGCAACTACAGAAAATGTTTAATATTCAGAATTAATCATACAAAATAACTAGACTTAGTAGAAGAATGAGGTTAAAAACTCAGGTTTTAGAAATTTAGGTTTCATGCAAGTTTTATTTCAGTTCAGTTGCTGTTGCCTGTAAAAATGCCGGAAATATTAGTAAAAGCTCCCTTTCCATGAATGTTACTTACACATAAGTAAATGTTACTTACATCTGTGTATGTATTTTGTCTTCTGCGATAACTGGTACTTGAGAAGACAGAAGACAGGTCGTTTTTTAGCTGTTTGGAAGGTTTTTAGCTGTTTCTTCCAAACAGGAAGGCCTGCCAGGGAGCAGGAGGATCAGGGTCACCTTGAGGATGATACAACCTTAGATATGTATCTAATGGTACATATCATGTAGTAAATTTATTAAATAAAATTCTGCATGTTTTTCTCTCCTAGTAGATCAAATAGTGCTTGCCCTAGGAGTCATTGGCCCTGAGGATTTATGAATAGCTTGAAATATGAATAGCTTTGAAAAAAACAAAATTTTTATGTTTGCACGTGTATTTGGGGAGAGGAGGTGTAATTTTTGTAGGATTCATTTATATATGTTCAGCTCATCAAAGCTTGAGTCACTTCCTACAGTGAGATGTTCCTGATAGCACTCAGGCCCCCGATTCCATAGAACCTTTGCAGAGAGTAAACGCTCAATAAATACCATTGGAATGGAATTGGAAAGCACTTCTTTCATAGGTGAGACACTGCCTTTCTTTTTATCAAGGCAAAAGAAATCAATGATGACCTTTGTTTTTTTCAGTGCTTCTGATCTGAGCTTTCCATTATCCACCCGATAGGGTGATATGGAACTTTTAATCCTAGAGGAGACAGCAGTGGGATTTGGGGGATCTGGAGAAGTTAATTTTCATATGTCTACTGCTTGCTTTCTGTTGAAGTGGACTCAAGTGCAGGCCTCAGCACCTCTGTATTTTGTTGTTGTTGTTAAAGATTTTATTTACTTACTAGAGAGAGAGTTCCGGGGGAGTGGAGAGGTATGGAGAATCTCAAGCACAGTCAGCACTGAGCCGGACATGAGACCTGATCCTACAACCCTGAGATCATGATCTGAGTTGAAATCAGGAGTCAAATGCCCACTGACTGAGCTGCTCAGGTGCCCCATCACCTTCGTATTTTAACCTTACGTGGCTGTTGAACCGTCACCCTCCCTTCCATTCTAGTCCTCATCCAGGGTATGTGGCTTACTTAACCTCTTCTCAGAAGTTAAACCTTGGAATGTATAGTAATAGCTCCCTGCTAGGAGTTACACCCGCCAACTAGGAAAAAGGTAGGAGATGTACAAGGCCAGGAGACGGGGAGATTTTGTAACTGTATATTCTGTCTGTTGCTGTGTGTGTGTGTGTGTATGTGTATACACACATGGGCGTGCTTGGCTTTCTTGTGCCTCCCAGCCTGCTGATGAACTCACACACTCACACGACTGGAGCTGTAGTTTTACTCTGGGTCCTTACTGAATTATTGTTGAATAAAAGAGTAAATGGCCCAGAGAATCAAATGTAAGTTCTGAACAGAAGTAGAAAGGCAGCAGTAACTATTTACTGCTGTTGAAATTGGCAGTGGGTATTCAGTGTCAGGGGAGAATCTCTACCAGAGTTCCTCTACTAGAGACTTTAACTCTTTCTGGGACACAGAATACGAATAAGGAAAGATTTACGTAGTCATACCACAGTCCTGCGTTCCAGTACTGTTAACAGTGGTCCATTCCTTGCTTTGCTGTTCTTCCAGTTTTCTGAGTCATGCTAGAGTGAAAGGCCTATCACAGATGTGTGATAAAGAAATGAAACTGGTTTTCACACGTAATATACGACAGACTGTTGGCAAAAGATCAAGATAGCGAGGAAACTTATATTCTCTACTTGAATATCATGAACAACAAAACCTACGAGTAGGAACTAAGGAATGCTGTACTTGGTCGGATATGCTGGAGTCCTCTTCCTTCTGTCTGGGCCATCTGAGTCAGTGTGAAGTTCATCGCACGAGGTCACGCGTACGGCAAATACCCTCCCCCACACACTCAGGCCAGAGGATGCTTGACGTTGAGTTATCTCCTGTGTAAGAAATTATCTCTGAAATTTAGTTGAAAGAATGAAAGAACACAAAGCTGGACCCAACAATGTTAGGATGTTTGTTAACATCCGGAAGTTCTCTTAGTAATTCAGGAGTGGCTTAGCTGGGCATTTGTGCTCAGGGTCATTGGTGCCGTTGTAGCCAGGGCCTCAAGGAAGGCCTGCCAGGGAGCAGGAGGATCAAGGTCACCTTGAGGATGCTGTGACTCAGGTCTGCCTTCTGACTTCATGACGGTGACAGCTGTTCAGCTACCTGCAAGCCTTTTGTGTTAGGAACCGCATCATCCACGTGGACTGTTCATAGGTTCTTTTCATCTCCCTTCCTTGACATTCTGTTTCTCACTTCATTATATCCCACTATTGATGGTTAACTTTTGGTAGTGTGGTATTGTGACTACACAAAATTCTGAAGTGTAAGAACCCTGAAAAAGTTTTACTTCCATTGCTTCTTGCTCACTGGAGTCCTGAATTATTAATACTTTCATTCATGGTTTTAATTACTGTACTGATAAAAGGTTCTTTATTGTGAAGTAAAATATGCCATCACTTAATTACATGGGGTGGCTTATATAAAGTCATTTTGGGGTTTTCCAAAAATAATTCTGAGTTGACTTTCCTGTTTTTTCTATATTCCAAATCATTTGGGCAATGGGGAGATGGTACATAACTTCCCATTTTGAGTGAAATACCATTTATAAATAACAAAAAAGTAAAGTTATTTTTCCCTTCCAGTTAATTTTGACATTGCTGCCTCCCTCTGACCTGCTGAACCACACCTTTCTCTAGTTGTTAGAGTTGAGGCTATTCTTCTTTATTTACTTTGACCTCTAAACTCCTTGCGGCAGGAATTCTTGGATAAAACAGAGAAGGCTCTCTCAGAAAGGAATAGCGATAGGGCCTAAAAGATGACGGGGCCTCTCCTCACCCAGCTCCCGGGCATTTTTCACACACTTCATCCTCCTGTCATTTTCCATGTATGGACACATTTTAACCTTATTTCATTTTTCCTTTCATTCCTTCTCTGTGACACATCTCTTAACTCCTTGGGTCACTTGTTAGTAATATCTTCCGCGGTAAGTAGATGTTTATTTCTGTGACGGTTTGACCATGTCAAGCCTTTTGCTCAGTTTTGGAGGAGCAGATAAGAGATTAGGATTTGGGCAACAGGCATATTAACGGAGAATGGGATTGTTTTCTTGCATAAATGTGAAAATAGAGAAATTAGCAAAGCATTTTTTTGTAATTTTTTTTCCTTTGAGCAGGGCAGGTTAACTTCAGTCACTCTTGCCTTTTTTCCCATTGCATTTTTTGTTGCCCGCATTTATGGAGTGTGCTCTGTCCTGTCTAGTGCATTTTGCTTTGGAACTTTGTTGTGAATGATCACTGGGTTTCTTAGTAGTAGTAGATATTGAGGGCTACACCAGGGATTCATCTGCATACCTGTTTTGGGAATGCTTGGGAAATCCTGGTGGGTAAGCCCTCAAAAGTCTTGATTGCCTAGGGTTCCTACGCCTCTGGGAATCAAAGTGTGCATATTGGTAGGCAGTGGTTTTAGGACTGAAGTCCGACGTAAACTCTTAAAAGAGACAGAAGAAACAAGGTGGAAGTGTCATTATTGGTTCCTAGCTCTGATACCTAGGCTAAGTCACTTAAGCTCCCTAAGCCTCAGTTTCCTTACCTATAAAATGGGGATGTTGTAAGGTGGTTTTAAAGATTAAATGAGATGAATGCTTAAAGCAGTTAGGATGGTGCCGGGCGTGTATCAGGTGCTGTGCCTCACTGGAGGAGGGACTGGTGGATGGAGATGGCAGAGAAAGGGACATGGTCTAGCCACCTCGCTTACTTTTACACCAGCATGCTAAGCTCATTCTCACTTTGGTCGCTGATGCAGCTCCCTCCTCTCTGTCCTTCAGATCTCTGTGGCTGAGAACTTCATCTAATCACCCACACAGTCGAGTGGCCGTTCTTCTCTGTCCTCTGTCCTGCTGCTGCTTCCTCACAGCCCTGTTACCCGCTGAAGGAGGGAACTTGGCTGTGCTCCCTGTTCTCTTCTCAGGGCACAGACCGTGCTTGGCACGTAGTAGATGCTTGGTAAATGTATTGAAGAAATCAGGCTCTGGCAAACTTGTTTGGTAGAGGGCCAGAGAGCAAATGTTGTAGGTTTTGTGGGCCATATGGTTTCTGTGGCGACTGCTCAACTCTGCTGTGGAAGGCAGAGTGTGGACAGTCTGTCAATGAAGCGTGGCTGTGGTCCAGTACAGTTGTATTTGGCGTGTGTGGGCTCTAGTTTGTGGATCCCTGAGATATCAATGAGTGGTAAACACCAGGAATGGACCTCGAGGGCTGTGGTGATTTGAGCTTGGTGAGAATGGGTCCTCTCAGCAGTAGGGGGTGCCTGGAAGCATTAAGGGAATATATGACATTGGAAGACGAGACTCACAGCCCTGGTGGGGAGGCAGCCTGGTTCCGGGAGCGGGGATAGCAGCAAATGGGTGGTGGGGGGGGTGGTATGTGTTTCACTGACCAGACGAGTCCGGTGGGCATGGCCCTGTGAACAACCACTGTGCTTTCATGGGTGGTGGGCTGGCTTTTGTTAATCTTTAGATAAACACTTATGTGGAGGAATTCATTGGTTAAAATCCCCACGTGAGGAGAAGAAATCTAACTTACCTACATATAAGAGCTATAGATGTTCCCCCCCCAGAGTTTATACGCAGTGTGTTTTCCACGTGTTCAGCATGCAGCTATCCCCGTAGGCTTCTGTACCTAACTTTACAAACACATCTTAGTGGAAGAAGAGTTTCCTTGATAGAAGGTGTGTCTGCAGTGCAGCTTCAATGAGTTACACACGTGGGGATTCCCAGCTGCTTCTAACACAGATTTGCAAACACATCTTCATGGAAGAAGGTGTCACCCGAAACATGCATTATACACCGTGTCATTTCACTGAGGTAAGAGTAGTTCTATTCCCACATGCGTCTTCCCATCCATTTACACGCACATACCTGTCAGGGGAAGGAGAGGTCACTTGAGCGGCAGTTTGTACATAACCGTGTCGTTTCAGTGAGGTAAGCACACGGCTCTTCCCATATGCATCTGTCTAGTCTACACCTACTGTAGGAACTTTTAATGAAAGAAGGTAATACGAGAGCCACAGAGTTTTGGGGAGGAAGGACAGTCTCTCCCTGCGGAGTGGATTGCTCTGTTCTCAGGTAGATGGCAAGCTTGAACTTGAAAGCTGCCCTAACGTAGCATGTCCTTTATTCCAGCCTTTAGATCCACATGTCTTCAATGCAGAGTTCTTCTCCCTTTCACCTGTGAGTCTCCAGCAGGAAGGGGAAAACAAAGACTCGAGATGTGGGAGCCAGGGTAGGTCAGATGCCGACCGGGAAGTTGCTTCCCGGGTTCATCTGCCAAGTCCATTTCGGACATGGCCAGATGTCAGTGTGTGCATGCTTTCCGATGTAAGCACTGGTTGGCACTTCTGCTTGGCAGGTGCTTCTTTGGATTTCTTGAGTTTTGGCTGGGTTTGTTTTTGCTCTTTGGTGGGAAGGGAAACAGAATTGCTAACATTGGCTATATTTTAAATAATAGTCTTAGAATTACTGCTTCCAGGCACCAAAAAAAAAAAAAAAGGCAACATGATGAAACTTACACCTTTTTAGTTCTTGGTTGTTGCCTGGATCTTATTTATGGAACTCCACGCAATCCTTGGGGGTTGTTTTGAGAGCTCAAGGGATTCTCAACAGTGAATTATCTGCTGTCTGTTGTTGTTACCTTGTGCCTTTGGATGAATACCTCCTTTAGTAGAGTTGGGAACCTGTACCCAAAGGCAAAATCTTTACTTGATTTCATCTGGTTGTTGGGAACATCTTGATCTGTTCTTCAGTCCTGTAACCTGGAGAAGCGTTTTCTTCCTGGCAAGTAAGGCGGGAATCAGAGTAGAGGTGCCCCTCTTCTTTTCATGAAGAGTAGGTACAAACCTGTCAGGTGGCTCCAGTGATGGCTGTTTGGCTGCTCTGAGTTTCAGAGGACGGTGTGATCGGGAATCATAGCATCCGAGAGATCAAGTCATTTCCGACCCAGGTGAACGGTAGAAGAGGAAGAAAAGTTAAGATGGATACATTTTCTGCAGAATCTACCAAACCTCTCCTTCTTGTGTCTCTTGTTGCATTGCCCACCCCTTCCCTTCTTCCTGTTATATGTCTTTCTGTGGCATTTTCTCCTTCCCATATTGGGAGCTTTAGTTCATGTCCCTCCTGGGGGGCTGGCAGGTTACACCTGGCCTGACTCTTGAGGACTGGGAGTTGAGGTGGTGGACAGTGTCTTTGGATTGAGCACTGGGAAGGTGTGAATTGGACTAAGGAGATCTGGGCCATTAGCCCATTACTTAAACTTCTAAAGCAAGCCCTAAGTCCAGCTTGTGGCTCCCAGCATAGGTAGGGCAGAGGTCCTTCAGTTCGTCAGGCCATAGGCAGGCAAGCGGCACTGAGAGCCAGCACCATGGAGGGATCTAGTCCCTGGCAGCCTGTGTTTCAGAGGTAAGAGCCAGTCAGGGCAAAGCGCTGGGCACAAGACAGCCCCCAGACCTCGAGCTCGGAGAGCACACATCAGGGAGACTAGCATTTGAGAAGGAGAGACTCAGTCCAGGGAAACAGGGTAGGCATCAGGGCGGGAACCTAGTCAGATAGTAATCTGGGAGTAATAAGGAGCAACTGACTGAGGTCTTGGCATGTATTAGTTTACAGTAACAGAATATGTTTATTGATACTTAATACATTTTTAAAAAAATTTCTTGTGGTTGTTTGTTATTTGCTCCTTTTTCTAAGAGAGAAGACTGATTTTATGCTCTGTGTGGGACACAGCCCCTAGCAGACGGGGAGTGATGGGAGGGTGGGGGCCTGCAGGGGAGTAACTTCCCCAAAGCTCTTGTGACATCACCTAATGCCTGTTTCCAGCTTCCTCTCCCTTCCTTTCTCCCTCAGTCCTTTCTTTTTCTCTCTTTTCCCTCATGTTCCCGGGTTATTTTTTTTTTCTCTTGAAGAAGAAATAAAGCTGGTAAAAATAGTTCGCATGACCCTTACCATCCCGCCATCCTCCGAGCCCTCATTTGAGTTCCCCACTATTTGCCAGTTTCTCAGTGACAGTTGTTCCTGTCATTCTAAATGATTTCCATTTCACCAGATGAGACCTGGTGATTTCTGAGGACTCATGTCTCAGGATTCTTAGGAATACTTTTCTTAAGAATGTGTATTTTGCCTCTTGGGTCAGAGTTGGGTTTGCTACTGCTCTCTGTGTAGACTCGCTCAAACATCCCGTTTTCCCTCTTAATGTAAAAACATGAAATGAATATTCATTCATATGTTTGTTCAGCTAAAGAGCTTAAACATTATTCTATACGGAGAACATATTTTGAAGGTTTTTTTTTCCTGAGAAACTTATATAAAGTTTATTTTTAGCTTGAATAGATGTTATTTAAAAAGAAGTTCTAGTTCTTGATGATTTTTTAAAAAATGGTTCTGACAAAATGAACTAGGGTAAGATAAGGAAAGGGGAAGAGAAGAAACATTCAAGTATTACCTCTTGCCTAGGAACTTCATATAATAATCAATTAATTTAATCCACAGAAATCCTGTGAGGGAAATAGAATTATCCTTATTTTATAGATGAAATGATCATCGAGTCCCTTTCTGTGGCCAAGTGGCTGAGTGTTCTACTGGCTGTGGGCTTGCTTCAAACCAGTGTCGTCTTCCTCTCCTCAGTTTTCTGGTCCTCTCGGGAAATGGGAAGTGATGCCCCGAACTACTCCTAGAGCACCTGGACCCTGGTGAGCAGTTGATGCCTCAAGAAGGATAGATGATGGGGCACCTGGGTGGCTCAGTGGGTTAAGCCTTTGCCTTCAGCTCAGGTCATGATTCCAGGGTTCTGGGATCAAGCCCCGCATCGAGCTCTCTGCTCAGCAGGGAGCCTGCTTACCCCTCTGTCTCTGCCTGACTCTCTGCCTACTTGTGATCTCTGTCTCTCAAATAAATAGATAAAATCTTTAAAAAAAAAAAAAAGAAGGATAGATGATGAGGCTCAGAAAAGCTCCAGTCATGGTGTGGTGTGGATGGTGGGAAAAATTCAGCTCTGTATCTCCTAAGCCTTAGGACGTGGTGGTTGCGTTGGAAAAGTGCCAGTCCAGACACACAGTGAGCAAGTGTTTACATGTTGCTCTATGCTCCTGGACTGGCTTCTGAGTATCTGAGGAGACCATAGTCTATACGAGTACATGTCACCCCCTCCCCACTGCATTTCGGGCAGAGTAATAACAGCATTTTCAACTGACACGGACAAGAAATTGATTAGGTACCGGACCATAGCTGTGCTCAAAGCCACTATAGTCCCTCATACCTCATTCCATCCTTGCATCTGTCATGTTGTTTTATGGTTGGGTGTTTGTGTCAGTCTGCTGCACTTAGGTAGAGGTCTCCTGAGGAAGGTGACTCTATCCATTCTGTTCTTGGTTTTTCAGCCCTTCACACAGTGCCCAGTCCGTAGTAGACATTTGGCTAAAAAAATATTTAAAACAATGCTGAGTTAATAGAACATGTATGAATAAAAGAATAAAAGCCCCTAGAAAACCCTACAAGTCACTTATAACTGAATGGGGAATATCTGTCAGGTGGCAGGAAGCGAAGTCAGTAAGAGAGCAGCATGGTGTGAGAGGTAATGGACGGTAGGTCTGGAAGTTTGGGTTCTGGCCTATATTCATGTACTAGTTACCTTTTTATTTTATTTATTTTTATTTATTTGTTTGAAAGACGGAGATCACAAGTAGGCAGAGAGGCAGGCAGAGAGAGAGAGGGGGAAGCAGGCTTTCTGCGGAGCAGAGAGCCCGATGTGGGGCTCGATCCCAGGATCCTGGAATCACGACCCGAGCTGAAGGCAGAGGCTCAACCCACTGAGCCACTCAGGTGCCCCACTAGTTACCCTTTTAAACCTGGGCAGTTGACTTGTCTGGGCCTCAGTCTTCCAAAAAGTGGGAAATTAGACTAGAGGTGATTTTTAGGTCCTTTCTACTGCTCATATTTTGTGATTCCGTAACTCTGGCTTCAGGATTCAGGATTTCAGCCGTAGAAGCCCTAGAAACCGCTTGTGTAGACTGCCAGCTAGGCTCGAACTGGAGCATTCAGACTGGTTGACATCAAACTCTAAGGTTGTTCTCCTCTAGGGAGTCGTCTTATACCAGAGACAGAAGAGAAAATTCAAGGGAACTTTCGGGAGTTTGCTGTGTTTCACCACTGTGAGCTCCTCTCTAGGGGCTCTCTAGGAGACCTTTGGGAACAGTGGAACAAACAGGGGCTTTGGGGAAGCAATCTTGGGCTTGATTCCTTTTGTACTGCCTAAGAAGCAGATCAGTTTGGAGGAGCTAATTTTGCTGAATATAGGTCCTTATTGGTAAAATGGGAATAACAACACTACCTACTTGGGGGGCGGGGGGACTCCTCTCTCTGCCCGAAGGGAAAGTGGGCACATCACGTAAAGTTGTGTGGAGTGGTGAGCATATCCCCCTCTGACTTGAAATGGAGAATAGATCTCTTCAGAGGACTGTATTCTCTTCCTGCTTTGTTAAGTATGGTCAGGGAGTTGAGTTAGATCACTGATGGAGGTGTGATGGTACCAGGGGAATTTAATGACTTCAGATAAGTAAATAATTGCAGACATGGATCAAATCCCTATATAAAGGTCAGAAAAAGATCAAGAATATTAAAGTGACAGGAAAACAGGTGATGCGTATGTGAAGTCGAATCAGCATATTCCCCGTGCTTTCCCCAATGTCATGGTTCTCACTAAACTGAAAATCCCTATGTTTAAAAAAAAAAAACAAAAAAAAAAACCTAACATAATATTAGCTTTTCTTTTCTTTTTTTTTTTTTTTAAATCTGTAGACTTTTGAATTTATTGCTTAATGTAAACATGACAGTTAAATGCCTGCTGCGTGGAGCTCTCTTCTTGGGATCGTGATAATATTGCTTGCTGGTGGGGCGTGTGTGTGTGCGTGTGTGTTTAGAGCTGTTCATAAGCAAAGGAATTGACTTTCTTGAAGTTGAATTGACAGACAAAAGTGAGATAGTGGTATCAAAGTGCTAATTTACATATTTCTCTCAGAAGGGAAGAAAGAAAATCAATTCTCATAAGGGATGAAACCAGTGGTGCAGCTCTGTTTAGGTGAAAGCCATTGTAGTTTGATCTAATAAATATATTTTAGGATGTTTCTGAAACACTTTTAATTTTGCTAATTGAAGTTTGTGATTCAAAGAATTAATTAAAAACCGAAGATGGAATATGATCCTGGTATCTGGTACATCTCTCAGCTTAAATACATTCGATTGATGTATTATTTTTCAAAACATGATGTTCGTTGGAGAAACTGAATTGCAATAAACAGCTAAGTAGGTTGGGTAAATTAATGTGGCTCTGGAAATTATTTGCTTAACAGACTTGTTGACGTGATCAGTTTTTGCTAAGATTCCATCTGTGCTCTCCCTCTGTCCCTTTTCTTGTTCTCAGAAGGTTTTAAGATGACCTGAAATAACACATAACTCAGGCAAGATGAGTAACTTAAAAATAGGTGAAGATACACAAATGAAAAGTGAGTACAGAATAGCATTTGTTACGAGTGACATGATGGACATTTCATGCTGGGTAATTCTTTCTGGTTGGGGCTTTTCTGTGCCTTGTCCTGTGTTTAGTAGCATCTGTGGTCTCTAGCCAGTAGATACCAGCAGCATGCCCTGCTCCCTTCAAATTGTGAAAACAAAAAATGACTCCAGACATTGCCAAATGTCCCCTCGGTAGCAAAATTACCATGACCTGGGAACAAGGCTGTAGAGGGTGTTGTAGTTAGTCTAGCCTACTGTAACACTGTACCATATAGGCTGGGTGACTTGAAACAACCATTCATTTCAAGGGCATGCCGGTAAGTTCAAGGGCATGCTGCTGGCAGATTCACTGTCTGGGGAGGGCTTAGCTTCCTGGTTCATAGAAGTCGTAGCTGTGTCCTCACATGACAGAGGGAGCAAGAGAACTCTGTGAGGTATTTTGTATAAGGTGCTAATCCCATTCAGGGGGATTCTACTTTCATGACCTGATCACTTCCCAAAGGCCCTCCCTGCAAATAACGTCACACTGGGGGCTAGTGTTCAACATAAGAATGTGGGGGCGGAGGACACAAGCTTTCAGTCTCCAGCTCAGGGTAAGGTGAAATCCAGCGTGAGGTTGGTGCCACAGGCAGACCTGGGACGTCTTGATGGAGATGGGACCGGCTGCACTTGGTGGCAGTGGGCTGTGCAGACATGCCCCATGATTTCTGGTGGTTGAACGAGAGTTCTGTGTTTTGTGGGGTTCCCAGGGTAAAATCAAGACCATCGCCCAGCAGAAACATGCCTGATTGTACTATGGAGAATGGACAGCATTTTCTCTACGTTTCTCTCTCCCCAACTAGAACGAAGCTTCTGGCGGGTGGGGATTTTTGTCTCCTTTCGTGCCCAGCGGCGTACCTTGACAAGGGAGATACTATGTAATGGAGGTTCCTCCTCATTTGTCCAGCAGTATGGCCGGATTCGTATGGTTGTTTCTTATAGTATCCTTAAATGGAAGCATGCATTCTGGGTGGCATAATCCAAAGGGAATGTCAGCAAAGTCAGTTAAATGAGCCCTTACAGTAAATCGGGCGAGCCAAGATTATAGCCCTGTCAGTGTCTGACTCGGTCTCTGTAGTTAGAATTGAGGATGCCGGGGAAAGGGAGGTTGCATATTCTTCATGCAGTGGTGAGCATGTTAAATGTGTTTTTGTTTTTTTTTTCCACTCTCTTCTGGAGTAGTATAGAATTAGGGGGAAGAATGGGAAAAATGCCTGAGAGATGCCACTCAGAAGGGTCAGGTGGAGAGGCATATGCTTTGCCAGTCAACAGGCTAAGGGAACGGGAGCTCAGCTCTAGTGACAGTTATCACCAATATTATTAGTGAGTGAGTGCTCACACGTGCCAAGCCCTTTTCATGCATCGTCCACCCGCATCCTCCCTGTCTCTGAAGCCCATCCTTCAGAGAGGAGTCAAGTAGGTTGGCCAAGGCATGACCCTGTGATACTGCACCTAACAGTTCAAGTTTGGGCGAGGCTCCTTACTTCCATATAGTTCAGCCTCCTGCAAGTGGAACCCCCTATAGCATGAGAGTAACAGCCGGAAATAATTGTAAAACAGTTCAAGCCAAGTTCTCCTTTGAGCCATAAAGAAAAATAAGACAGCTCAGTAAAATTGTAATCCGTTTAATTTCCTTGCAAGCCATTTGTGATGAAGTACCCATGTGGAGACATTTGTGAATGGGGTGACTTCCCTATATGGCAATTTTAATAACCACCTCGGCGAACATTTACTGTGCACTTTCTATGTTCTCTGCATTGTTCTAAGTGCATATACGAATTCTTGTACTATCCACAATAACCTCAGGACATAGGTAGTAGTATTACTAACATTTTGTGGATGAGGAAATGGGCATAGAAATAGTTGTCTTAATTAGTTAGAAAGTGTTGGCATTTCTAACCACCATGAAATTAGTAGGAATGCAGTAATGACTGTCTTAACAATGGAACTCTATTCTACCAAATTTTAAAATGTTGTTTATAGGTTTTGGTTTAAAAGTAAATAAAATCCTGTTTCAAAATAAAGTTGTTTCAGGTTGCTCATTGAATTCCTTATTGGACAGAGGCAGTAGAGCACTTAATTAAGATTATAGGCATAGACTGTGCAATTTTCTAATTATTCATTTTCATACCGTTGGTGTTTTAGAGTATTTAATATCAAGAAACAATAACTGAACGTTGTCTTCATAACCCCATGGTACTAGTCAGTCTCTTTCTCTTTTTTTCTTTTTTTAGCATAAAGACTTTACTGGTGAGCCTCATTGTGTATGCAGGTGACATTGATGATCCTGGTGAACTAATGAACTTTGGCCTTGGGGCACATGCATTCTGGATGGGTCTTTAAAATGCATGTGCCACATCTTGGGAATGAGCGAGGAATTACAGAAAGGAGAAAGGAGTGTAGGGAAAGGCATGGATTGATAGACACAATTGAATATGCTAGTTAGGATCTAGTTAAGGGGCCGAATAATTCATTATTTAGGAATCACCTTCAGAGATAGCAGTGTTAAAAATTAGCATATTAGTTTGTATATAGCAAAGATTCTTTAAAAAGATGGCGTTTGCTATAACCTCGGGGTCTTTTTCATACACGAAACATTCAATTTTGTCAAAATGCTCAAGACTCAATTGAGCATTTTCACCTTGAGTAACATTTAATATAATTTTGTTCAGCTTTTTCCAGCAATAAAAACCCTTAATTGCATGTGTTCTTTCTTTTGCTGTTGTATTTTAAACAAAATACCAGAGATTGCCATTCGTTTGTTCTTTCAACCGATATTAACATGGTGCCTTTTATGTGGAGTGGTGGACAAATGGAACAGACTAGTGTGTAATTTCATACAACTTAGGATCTAGTGGAAGAAGGACAATAAACTGGGGGCGCCCTGGGTGGCTCAGTGGGTTTTAAAGCCTCTGCCTTTGGCTCAGGTCATGATCTCAGGTACTGGGATCGAGCCCCACATCGGGCTCTCTGCTCAGCAGGGAGCCTGCTTCCTCCTCTCTCTCTGCCTGCCTCTCTGCCTACTTGTGATCTATTTCTGTCAAATAAATAAATAAAATCTTAAAAGAAAAAAGGAAAATAAACTGATATAAAAGATCTAACATGGGGTGATAGATACTAGGAGGAAAAGTAAAGAAGGGAATGAAATGGTAGGCATGCTGTTTTACACAAGGCTGTGGGAGAGAGCCCCCTGGAAGAGTAATGTTTGAATAGGAACCAGAAGGATGGAGAGGGGCTGATGGGAGAGGGGATTGTGGGAGCTAATATCTGGAGTGAGTTCCTGACAGAGCCTGTGGTCAAGGTAATTGTGCCGGGTGACAAGATGCCCAGGGCACCAGAGGTCCAGCAACACACCAAGGTAGATTGACTGGAGTCATAGTAGTTGGGATCAGAGACTTGTGGGTAGAGGTGGTAGGACCTGTAGGGCATTGCCATGATTCTGGGTTTTGTTCTGGGTGAAGGGAAGCTGTGGGGGACTGCAGCAGAGTTTGTGGACCATCTGGCTTGTGCTTTAGAAGGGTCCCTGACTGCTGTGCTTAGGCAGGTACGGCAGCAGAGAGATCTGGACAGCAGGGGTAAGAGCAGTAACAGTAGAAGTGGGGAAGTGATTGGATTCTGGATATATGTATTTTGGAGGTTGACTGAGAGCATTTGCTGACTGAATATGGGGGAAAACAGAAGTTCCGAATAAACTGTAAAGTTTGTGACTTGAGTATCCAGAGAAAGGAGTTGCAGTTGACTGAAAATGGAAAAATACCTTTATGTTCACACAATCGTTGCAATTATTTAGAAGCTATAGACAGGAGAACTCATGGGCTCGTGCATGAAAGTGTCTAGAAGGGGAGTTCTGGGAAAATGGTCACTTCAAAAGGTGCAAGTTGAATGTTAATTGAAAGTTAGGATATGCCCTTTTAGAAAGAGATGATACTATTCCTGGGGGATATAGCCATGGAAGAAGAACCCCGCGGTCCATGTTTGGAGATAGTGGGGGTGGGGTAAGCGGAGACATAAAAGTAAGATGGCAACTGCTCAGTGATGTGCCTTTACCTGTGCTTTTTGCCACTGGATGAAGCTACGGTGTGTTCGTGGTGGGTTCTTGCTTTCCTCAGCACGATCATTGTAAAACATCCCACAGAGGATGGATGTGATAAGTAAAACGCAGACGTGAAATTCTGGTGACTAGCTTTTCTGTAGGACTGAGAATTTTAGAAACGTTGGCCCCAATACCTTAGACTTGAAGCAGTTGTATAATAGTGTCTGTATGCCTCTTGTTCTCTAAGATGCTTCCATGTTTGGTGTGATAAACTGCTCCAGCAGGGGCAGCTGTTTCCACGTAATTGGTGGTACGCTTGCTCTGTGTCGGTCTGACATCAAAAGTTTGTGGCTCTTGGAACTACAAGAGATTAAGAAAACTGACCTAGGAAACTGGGAGCAAATGGAGTCCACCACAAATTGGTATTTGCTATGGGTGAATGAAGTGAGGATGCATTTCTGGAAAATGTGTGTTGATCAGGGCCACTCTGTGGCTGGCAGCGGGCGAGGTAAGCATGTGACAAGGCAGTAGGGCTGGCTCTCTAGCAGTCCATGATCTGCCTAGTGAGGAAAATTTGAAGTGTGTGAAGCAAGTGTGCCAAGTTCAGGCTTAGATGCCCTTACACATCACTGGAAGTTTCAGGACAAGCTTTGTCATTGGTTGAACTGCTTGTAGTATGAAGACCTGGGGAGTTTGGAAAAGTTAGCAGACATTAAACTGGAATCATTTAAAGGGCAGCGTCCAAAGTGATAGGTTTGATGTCTACTATAAGCTCTAGGGTGTGCTGAAATGTTTGTAAATGGAGCATGAGTGTTTGAATCAGGACAAAAAATGAAGAATAAATTGCAGGGCTGCAGTGGACCATTTTGAGAAGCTTTGACTAATTGTAGAAAGAAAAGTAGAGGCACTGACAACCCAGCAAATTTGGAAAAATGATCTATTTAGAGAGAGCCCTGTTGGGACTGTGATTTGATGTGAAGAAGGAAATGGGATCCTGGAACATGGCCCTATGCTTACAGGTTTTTCTCCTATATTTTGTTTGAAACATTTACAGCCCTCACAGTTCACTGACTCCATTTTCCCAGATTTAAAATAATACTCTCCCCTTTTGGGGTTATGATTCTGATTAAAAATGCTGACATATGGACTAAGAGCTTGTGCCTCTATATGTGATGAAACAGATTTTCTTTTTTTGTTTTCTTACACTTTATCCTTGATTTCCTTCTTCCTCGGCATTCATTTTGTCTTGGAGGGCTTTGTTGGAAATAGGTAAGGAAATCACATCATTCTTATTTAGGAATTATCTTTCCTCTGCTTATTTTTCCACCCTCTGTTAATTGGTGATATAACAGTCCTCCCCAGAGAGAGTAGTTGTAATTCTGCAAGCTGAAAATTTTAACTTCAGGTGAAAAATAAGTAGCAGAAATTGATGAACCTTAAACAATAAATATTTGCATTTGACGCAGATGCCACCAGTAATTAGGAGGAGATAACTAAGCGGAATGGATTTGAAGTCACTCAGATACTCTGAGGGGTTCTTGGCGCATTTAGAGGTCCCAGTAGCCAGCTAATAGGGAATGTTTTGTTGAATGTCTGTGGCACATTGCCACCTTGTGGATGCAATTTTTCCTTTTAATGCAAAAGAGCAAATTTCTACCAGTATGTCTATATGATATCATCTTATTTTACCCTTTCCCTACTATTTATAATTTAAGTTGATAACAAAAGATTTGAGACATCTTAAAAGGTTACATATAATATAGGGTAGGAGAATTGAAGAGAATGTCCTTGTTCTTAGCAGAGGCATGCTGAAGTTTTGAGGGGGGAAGATCCATAATGTCTGCAAGGAACTCCCTAATGTGTTGGGATGGTGGAAAAAGACAGAGCAAAAGCAGTATGGCAAAAGGTTAACTATTCACCAGGGGTCATGGGGATAAGGGCACTCGTTGTACTGTCCTTAAGCTTTTTTTGTCATTACAAATTTTGTTCTGAAAATTTTCAAATTAGAAAAAAAAATCGGAAAGAGAGGTGCCTGGCTGCCTCATTTGGTAGAGCACATGACTCTTGATGTCAGGGCTGTGAGTTTGAGCCCCACGTTGGGTATGGATCCTACTTTAAAATAAAAAATATTTTAGTAAAGCTTGAAATCAGGTAATGAGATGCCACCAGTTTTATTTTTGTTTTTCAACATTTCCTTAGCAAATCGGGGTCTTTTCTGATTCCATACAAATTTTAGGATTATTTGCTCCAGCTCTTTGAAAAATTCTGGTGGAATTTTGATCGGAATGGCATTAAAAGTATAGATTGCTCTAGGTAGTATAGACATTTTAACAATATTTATTCTTCCGATCCAAGAACACGGAATGGTCTTCCATCTTTTTATGTCTTCTTCAATTTCTTTCATGAGTGTTCTGTAGTTCCTTGAGTACAGATCCTTTACCTCTTTGGTTAGGTTTATTCCCAGGTATCTTATGGTTCTTGGTGCTATAGTAAATGGAATCAATTCTCTAATTTCCCTTTCTGTGCTTTCATTGTTTGTGTATAAGAAAGCCACTGATTTCTGTACATTGACTTTGTATCCTGCCACGTTACTGAATTGCTGTATGAGTTCTAGTAGTTTGGGGGTGGAGTCTTTTGGGTTTTCCATATAAAGTATCATGTCATCTGCGAAGAGAGAGAGTTTGACTTCTTCCTTGCCAATTTGGATACCTTTTATTTCTCTTTGTTGTCCGATTG
>PISX010008859.1:0-79126 GCA_004024625.1 Mellivora capensis | reverse complement strand
GACTATATTTTTAGAGGGTGTATATACAAATTGCCAGATTTCATTTAAAAATATTTTAACAGCCACATTAGTGAAGTGACAGATATTTGGTAAATTTTTTGTTAAAATATTTGATGGTTATTAAATATATCAAATTTCCTTTACTATTCTGCTGAAACTAGAATTATTTTAGTGTAACTTTAAAAATTACTGCAGTTCATAAAACACTGGGGGGTGGGTATCAGGTAACTAGCCAAGCATAAAGCACTGATTCAGTGATAAATATCAAAAGCGAATTTGTCATAAGTCACTGGATTTACAACATAAAATATTCTTCTGCATGAAGTATACATAAACTACTACATTCTTGTATTACACATACACTGCAACAGTGCAGTAGCAAACTAAGTCTAGAAAAGCCAGCCAGCTTTTGTCCCCTAGTTATCAAGAACCAAATGTTCATCTTTATTGCTTCAAAAACTCACCAGAAAAGAGTAACATCCTAAGTACAGATTCAGCTTTATGATGATCATATGAAGGAAAAAAAATATATACACACACACACACACACACACACATATATATATATATATATATATATATATATACACACACATATATATATATATCTCATCTCCACTACAGAGTGTCTTCTGGGATATTGTGGATATAGAAGTCCACACTTATGCTTACACTGATTATGATATTATCTTTATCCAATAACCTGAGAAATCAACTGGTATTTTTGAATAAAAGATAGAAAAATCCTTGAAATTACTTAGGTTGCAATTAAGAGGTCTATTTTTATTAGAGCCTTGCAATAGATCCAGGAAGATATTTGTGAATTTATCAGATATAATTTTTGTTATGTGTGGACAAACTCCAATTAAAAATTAGAAACCATTGTATAAAATCACAAATATAAAACAAAAAGCCAAATAGGATTTGCTGTCAGAGAGAAATTAAATTCTATATCAAAAAATAGTGTTTGCAACTATCTATAAATATACGAGTTGCCAAATACTAGATAGAATGAACAACTTGTTTAATATTGCTTAACTGCAAAAATGCTTAAAAACTGTACACCAAAAATATCTGGTGCAATTAGTATTTTTATTAGAACTCTAAAGATGCAAACCTAATTAGACTTTCTCCCGAAACAAATACGAATCAAACACTTGTTGTGTTCTTTTCTTTTTTTGAAAAAGATTTCATTTATTTATTTGAGTTGAGCACACACAGAGAGTGAGAAACAGGTCCTACTAAGTAGGGAGTCCCATGCAGGGCTCAATCCCAGGACCATCCCAGGACCCTGAGATCAGGACCTCAGCCAAAGGCAGGCGCTTAACTGACTGAGCCACTCATGTGCTCCAAACATTTGTTGTTTTCTGACCATGTAAATGAACTAAGGCTGATATTTGTGTCATAGGAGAATCTGAAAACTTAGAGCATGAAATTCAAGTAGGTGTTTGTTCATTAAAAGGGCATGAGTAGAGTTGAAGGTGGGGGAATGTGAGACTCTCATTTCACAGTAGCATTCCTTGGGTCTAGCCAGTCAGAAGTACTTTGGCTCAAAGGAAAAGGGGAAGAAAAAAAAGCAAAAATTGGGGCTGTATCCACACAGAGGCTCAGAAATGAGTATGTATTCTGTTTGGTGCACACTTGAATCTATTACTAAACTATCTAAAATGACTGAATTGAAAGAAAAATATGCATACTTCTTATCCTTTTCATCCCTTTTAGCTCAGCTTTAATGATATGCATTCTCTTTATATGCATTAAACAAATAAAAGGATAAGGAAAAAATATATATGTAGACTCTCATTTAAAAATAATATGGGCATAATTTAGTTTGGTACCATTAAATTTCATCACTAAAATGGCTTCATGCTTGATCAAGAAAGTTATTACTTTGTTAAGAAAATTAGAGTGTCTTAAGTAGATCATTTGTGTCTTGGGGTCTGGTGTTTAGGATAACCCCTCCTTAGACAGAAGATTCTAGAATCAACTTGACTTTCTACCTCATTAATTGCTATTACTAACACAAAGTTGGAGCACTAGGAGCTATATTATCAGGATGAAAGATAATCAGGTTTATATAACTTTATTACAGTTGTTCTTTAGTGTCATACAGTGGTTTTTGGATGTGAATCTACACTGCCATAAAGAAAAGATAGAACATGAATTTTTGCTTTCTAGTATTAAAGTGGTCTAGTGATAAAATAAATAGAAAAATAATATTCACACCATTTCAAGCTCTTTTATTTAAATGCCTTAGTATTCTCACTAAATTTTCCTTAACTTAATGAAATGAACATTCAATCTGCTCATAAGTTTAATACCATTTTGAAAATCTGGGGAAAGGAGACATTTAACTTCTTGTTTGCCATTGTCATTTGTCACAAATATCTTCATCTTCATCATCCAATATCAATACATGACTGAAGAATATGCTATGGCTGCCTTAGCATATCAGGTTATCTCCTTGCCATTTTCAAAGCAAAGTATTTCACATAATACTTGCTCAGAAATCTCAGCATCCATACATGTCAGCTGACCCTCTTTTAAAGTGACTATCCCCATAAATTGTGTAAAGGCCAATAGATAAAATCAATCTTATCTTATCTGTGTTATGATTAAATTTCTCTTTTTCAAGTTGTAACAATAAATGTGAGAATGGACTTTACTTATTCACCATTGAGCAGTTAAGGTATTTTTCAGTCTCTGTTTATTATTTTCAATTTTCTTTATATGAGAGTACATATTTCCATCACAGGAAACCAAAAAGGAAAGTCAAGCAATTGAACACAAAAAAAATTCTTTAAATTCTAAAAACTGCAAGAAGAAAGTTCTTGAAGGAAAGGATGGAGACTAATTACTGAAAGAGCTGACCATATTTCCTAGAAAGAGCAGCACAGTGGTTGCAATAAGAAGCCTCTAAAATGTCTCCCAGTGATCCCCATTTTAGTGAATTAGCTTCAGACAGCAAAATGCTGACATAAGGACTACTGCTGAAGATTCACAATTTACTGCATAAAAATGTACTGCTCCAATCTGACTTTTCTAGAAAGGGTTCTTATCCATTTCCATTCTGTAATACAGAACCTCCAAAGAGATGATGATTTCCTGGGGACCTTTTTTTTTAAAAATATTTTATTTATTTATTTGAGAGAGAGAGAGAGAGAGAGCGTGAGAGAGTGCGAGCAGGGGGAGGGGCAGAGGCAGAGGGAGAAGCAAGCTCTTCACTGAGTACGGAGCCTGATGTGGGACTCAATCCCAGGGCTCTGGGATCATGACCTGAGCGGAAGGCAGACACTTATTGGACTGAGCCACCCAGGCATCCCTCCTGGGGATCTTAATCCAACTATGTTGGATTACTACACAAGTAACTTCAAGTTTGTTACTCAGTTTTCAAAAAGTATGAGGTAAAGTATAAAGAAAAGCAAGTGAACACAAATTTTTTAAAAATTTATTTATTTGACAGATAGAGATCACAAGTAAGCAGACGATGTGAGGCTCTATCACAGGACCCTGAGATCATGACCTGAGCTGAAGACAGAGGCTTTAAACCACTGAGCCACCCAGGTGTCCCATGAATGCAAATTTTAAAAATTGAGATGTGATTTTCCAGCAACAGTGGCAAAATCTCCCCATTTATGGGGTATTGAGGACACTCAGGAGGATCTTATCTCACTGGTAGAGAATACTATCCCAAACTGAGACTGTTTATTCCCATGCAACAAATTATAATATTAAGACCAGATAAGATCAAATGGTTTCCAAATAACTTACGAGGGACCCAATACAAAGCTCAAGGATACTTATAGGTATACAAAAATATTCAGCATCCAACAAGGTAAAATTCACAAGTTTTGTCATTCAGTTAACAATTACCAGGCATTAAGAGAAGCAGGAAAATGCAACCCACAATGAAGAGAAAAGTCAGTCAAATGAAACTGATTGAAGATTGACACAGGTATTAGAATTAGAAAGTGAGGACATTAAAAGTTATTATAATAATTAATTAATTAGAAACATGGAACATTTTTGTAAAGCTTAATATTAAACTTCCAGAGATGGGAACTACAGCGTGTGAGATGGAAATACACTGGTTAATATTAAGGTCCAATTAGATATTACAGAATAAAAATAAGTTAGTGAACATGAAGACATAGAAAAAGATTTCAAAAAAGAAGCATGGAGAGAAAAGAAAATTAGGAAATGAACAGAGCATCAGTGATCTGCGGAATACCTTCAAGCATCGTCATGTATGTATAACTAGAGACCCCAGAAGAGGGGGGAAGAAATTTTGAAGAAACAATGGCCAAACTTTCCAAATTTGATGAAAACTCTAAACTTATCCTTGGAGAAGACTAATAAACCCATAAGCACAAGAAACATGAAGAAAATTCCACCAAGATACACTAGGGAAAAAAATATTCAAAAATAATGATAAAGAGAATATTTACAAGCAGGCAGAAAAAAAGCTGCATTCCATTTAGAGGGACAAGGGTAAGAACAAGAGCAGATTTGTTGGGTACAAGGAAAGTTACAAGATACTGAAAAACAACAGTAAAGTATTAGAAGAAAAAGAAAAGGAAAAAAACCCATCAACCCAGAATTCTATACCCAGCAAAAAATACCTTTCAAAAATGAAGGTAAAATAATGACTTTTCCAGCCATAAAAAAACTAAAAGAAGCACTGGAAGACCAACACTGAAGAAATGTTGAAAGAAGTCCCATGACAGAAATAAGCAAGTACCAGAAGGCAATATAGATCAACACAAAGGAACAAAGAGCATTAAAAATGGTAACTGCCCAAGGTTATTTTCTCATTACTTAAAACTCCTTAAAAGTTAATTAAATAGTTAAACAAGTAATAACAATGTATGGGTGCAACAACATATGTAAAAGTAAAATGTATGACAATAACAGAACAGAGATCAGAGAAGTCATGGAAGTAAAGTATTTTAAAAATTTATTTATTTGAGAGAAAGAGAGAGAGAGAGCATGCAAGAGAAAGGAAGGGGAGAGAGAGAATCTCAGGAAGACTCCCTACTGAGCACAGAGCTTGATCTCATGACCCTGAGATCATGATCTGAGCCAAAATCAAAAGTTGGATGCTTAACTGACTGAGCCACCCAGGCATCCTGGAAGTATATTATTTTAAAGGCCTAGTACTATAAGTGAAATGATCTAGTATGAATTTGAAGGTAGCCTGGCAAGAGGTGAAGAGGCTTATTGTGACTCCTAAAGCAATCACTAAAATAAAAAAGAAAGATTGTTACTTATTAGCCAACAAAAGAGTGAAAATAGAGTCTGAGATGGCTAACTTTATGTGTCAGTTTTGCTAGGTCATAATTTCCAGATATTTGGTTAAATACTAGTCTTTTTTTTTTTTTTTTTTTTAGATCTTACTTATTTATTAGAGAGATAGAGAGCACAAATAGGCAGAGCAGCAAGCAGAGGGAGAGGGAGAAGCAGGCACTCTGCTGAGTAGGGAGCCCCATGCAGGGCTTGATCCCAGAACCCAGGGGTCATGACCTGAGCCGAAGGCAGCTGCTTAATGGACTGAGCCACCCAGATGCCCCATAAATATTATTCTATAGATCTTCCTTTACTCAGGATGGGGTTACATCAAAAACCCATCATATACTGAAAATACTATGAGTCAAAATGTATTTACTACATCTAACCCACCAAACATTATAGATTTGCCTAATCTACCTTGAATGTGCTCAGAGCACTTACATTAGCTTACATGTGGGCAAAGTTATCCAACATAAAGTTTATTTCATAAAAAAGTATTGAATAACTCATATAATTTATTGAGTACTATACTGAAAATGAAAAACAGAATAGTCATATGGGTACAGAATGGTTGTAGGTGTATTGGTTGCTTATTCTTGTGGGTAACCATGTGGCTGACTGAGATATTATGTATTAACATGTGTTAATATGTAAAATATATTTATTCTTATATATTACTATATCTATACATTATAGTTATATATTTATGTTATTTTATTATATACAATATGTAGTATATGTTATTAATTATATATTAATCCCAAAAGAAAGCACAAAAAAAGAGGAAATAGGAAACAAAGAATGGATGGATAAAATAGAAAACAAAGGCCAAAATGATAACTTAACCATACCACTAATCACAGGAGTTTAAATTCTCCTTTTAAAAGACAGATTCATTAGAGACAAAAAGTAAAACTTAGTGCTATGCTCCCCAGAAGAAACACACTTTAATAATAAAGACACAAGTAAGTTAAAAAGTAAAAGCATGGAAAAGATAGGAGATGCTAAAAGTAATCAAAAGAATACTGGAGTGACTATATTCATCAGACAAAGTGGGTAGAGCAAAGAATGCTAGTAAGGATAAAGTAGGTTGTATAATAAAGAAAAAGGTGTCTTTTATGTACTGAATAATAGAGATTAAAAATATAAAAGTAAAAGCTAATGGAAATGTAAGGATAAATATATTAACTCACAGTTAGGAGAAATAGACAAATTTATAGTTATAATAGAAATATCTCTGGAAATTTCCCAAATACATGGACCCAAGATAACACAGTTCCACACTCTACATAGTTTCAAAGCAAAAGTCAAAATATATATAGGAAAAGTATTCTGAACTGAATGAAAATAAAAACACAGGATATATTAAAGGAATGTTTTGGGAAGATGTATCACAAGAACTGTCTTAATATTAGAGAAGTAAAAGGTCTCAAAAATTGATTTAAGCTTCTTTCCACCTTAAGCAATTAGAAAAAGAAAAGTAAATTAAACCCAATAAGTAGAACAAAGAAACAATAAAAATCATAGCCACTGTCAGTGGAATAGAAAACAGAAAAACAGCAGAGAAAAAAGATATCTGAGGCTGCTTATTGAGAATACCTATAAAATTGACAAACTTCTAGACAGACTGATCAAGGAGGAAAAAAAAAGAGACAAGACACAAATTATAAACATCAGGAATGAGAAAAGGATTAATTCTATAGTTTTTAGAGATAATAACATGATAAGAAGGGAATAATACAACAAATTCTATACCAAAAAATTCAATAACATGAAATGGACAAATTCCTTGAGAGACATAAACTACTTAAGTTTGCTGAAGAAGAAATAGATACACTGAATAACCCAAGAAATCCCTAGGAATAAGTTTATGAAAAGACACCTGCAAACCCTTTACATTGAAAATAGTGCTTTGAGAATGTTGGAAAGTGATGCTGTTGCAGGGCTGGGTGTGGGTGGCTGGGTGTGAGCTGGGGGTGGTAATGCAGTAAAGATCTGCAGTTATGGATTCAATCACTTGAGCCTGGAGGCTGGGATGGAGTAGTCCAATGTAGGTGAATGGGAACACCTCCAAATCAGATAGAACATAATATAGGAGCAGTCTCTTTCAAGGAAGAACTGATGAGAAGAGTTTGAGAGGACATAAAACAATTTAACCACGAGATAAGCCCAGGTCAACAGAAAACTCTTTCTGTTTTCATGTTTCATGAAAAGTTTAGATGTAGAAATAAATCCATATATCTGGAATATTTACAATAATACAACTAATGTTTTTGAATACTTATTCTTTTATTTTTTTGAGAGAGAGAGAGACAGGGCACAAGTTGGAGGGGGCCATAGAGAGAGGGAGAATCTTAAGCAAACTCTACATCCAGCGTGGAGCCTATTGTAGGGCTCGATCTCACAACCTTGGCAGCATGACTCGAGCTGAAATCAAGAGTGGTATGCGTAACTGACTGAGTCACCCAGGGACCCCTTGAGTGCTTATTCTCCACCAGGTACAGTGTTAAGTGCTGTATAGGCCTGGGATTTGATTATTCCTTCTATTGGGAGATAAGAAAGGGGAAGTTAAGAGTGTTGATAAATTTTCCTAAATCAGGAAGAGCCTGGATTCTAACCAATCAGACAATGATAAAGGTGATAATGGTAATGGTAACAAAGAAATTAACTTTGAATGTGCCAACAGTTCATGTTCATTATCATATTTAATCTTTACACAATCTTATGTGATAAGATACTGTTTTTATCTTCATTTTATAGATAAGGAAACTGAGATGCAGTGTTTAAGGAATTTTCCCACATCACAAATGTTTGTCTACTATCTTCACTCTAGGAACACTTGAGGAAAGATGATCCATTTCAACCAGCATTTTACACTAACTTGAGGGACAGTATTTTTATTGTCAAGAGCAATTTAAAATTTCTATGTTTTTTGTAGAAATTTTATACAATTTATTTTAAAATAAATTTCCAGACATAAAAATCAAAATGGTGATAATAAACAGTAAATATGTTATTCATTTACACAGTCTTAGACTAAGGATTTCCACTGGAATCGTGTGAGAAAGACATAGTACTACATGGGAAGAAGGGTAACTTTGTTATTTGGAGTGACTTTTTTTTTTATAAGAACAAAATAGAAGTAAAAAGAAACAGTGTCTTTGGGAACATACAGTATGGGAGGTACTTCATGAATGGACTTACTTCGTTATATCCAGTAATAAACTTTCAAGTGGAGTTACTATCCCAATTTGACAAATGAAGAAAGAAAATGAAGTTCAGGCAGATGAACTTTCTTTTTGAAGATCACACAAGTTGTAGATAGAATCAGGATTTGTATTCGGGCTGGTCTGACACTGTCTTTAGGTTTGCCCTCTACCCCTGTGCTTTGAAAATAAGGTCTTGCTCCATAATGTAGGTTTTTCTTCCAAAGGAATAATCCATTCAGGCTGGTTTAAAAAGAAGTGAGGGATTGCTTTAAAAGCAGAGAAAGAAGTGTACTATGGTTACTGAGGACTTTATAATTCTTAATCAATCATGAAGAAAAGCATTACATGAAAAGATTATATGAACACTGGGACTTTGTCCCAGAAAACCCTGTGAAATTGGTTCAAATCAATTGAGCCTAAACTTTACAAATCAAAGAAAGAAGCATCTTTAATATTTTAAACATTTGCTCTATATCTGAGGTTGTTTGAGTTATTTATTCTTGAATAAATGAAATATACAACATGAAAAGAAAAAGTAATAAATAACACTTTATTAATTGCTGAAGGAATATCCCAATTCAAGTGGGTATGGCTGAGGGATCAGAATTGTGTATGATTTTTATCCTTAGTTTTGTCATCCTTAGACACACATCCAAGCTGCTAAAATTAGGAAAAAGCACCCAGTCACCAAGTAGCAGCAAATTGGAAAAACGAGAGTCTGGGAAAAAGTTGTAAGTCCCACACAGACTTGCCAGAGTTTCAGGGATGGAAATAATGCCATGGTCATCTGGCGGAAATCCAAGTGCTATTAAGCATGGATCAAGATAAGAAAATGGAATGTCTTCAGATTTCAGTGTTTTAGAGACAAAATTTACAACACTTCAATTGTTCATTTCTATGTGTCCCACAAACCTTTACCTAAGCAGGAAATTCCATCTATTTAGTTTCACATTCATTGTAAAAGTAGCCAGGTTTATTATTCACCTCTTTTAGTTAAAATAGCATAACTATGTCTATTTAATTAGTAATTCATTGGTATCCTATGAAGGCATTTTACACACATTTTGAATAAAGATGGATAATTTAGAGCATAGGCTCAGGATGATAGAGAAAATACAAGAAATAAGGAAGGAGACTTACTTATTTTCTGCTTTTGATCCACATGTCAAATTGTTTTTCTCCTCTGTCAGCTAAAAATACAATACAGAATAAGGGGAAAAATTGTAAAATATTCATTAGTAAAAATACTTTGGAGGATATTAAAAATTAATTACTAATTTAAGAAAAACAAATGTGAATTACAGTAAACAGTTTTACTTTTGACTAGCCTAAGCATACAAATTAAACATATTCAAAAAAAATCCTGATATATTTAAAAAATGCATACATCTGTATTCTTGCACTCAGTTTTTAAGATAACGCTTTAAGATGATATTCTAGGATCAGCATACATAAGCATTAATGTTATCTGTAATGGTGACTTAAATTTTTTTTCCTCAGAGAACTCTTCAAAGAAACTTTAATATATGTATCTTTACTTTTTTTGCATTCTGTTTCAAAAAATCTTCACTGAGTGTTATATTTTTTTGGTGACTTCCAACACTTAATTTTTCTCAAGCGATTCTGTAACTTTAGGAAGGACACCATCCAATCTCTTATAAAATGGCCTTTGTTATAAAAACTGTCCTCATTTCCTTCTGTAGAAAAGATACACTAAAAATAAACCTAGCTTTCTTGTTGCGTTGCTTTTCTCTTTACCATCTCTCTTCCTTTGTCCTGGTGATCAGTAGCCATAGAGGCTTTCCTTTCACTGTCTTTGAAAATTGTTTTCATTCTTTATACTGCTGGATCTAGAGCTGACACTTTTTCCAATTTAAATATTAAATATCTGACTCAATTTTCAGAATGTTTTTCACAAGCCCAGCCACTTTGCTGTATTTGTCTGTCAAAGGATTAAAAAATAAATCAGTGAAAATCAACTCAGAGTTTTACATTCTTAGCAGTAAATTTTAACAGTTAGTATTGAATGTGGAAAATGAGCTAGTTCACTCAGCACCCATTAAACCTCTCTTCTCCCTGCCTTTGTCTATGGTAGAAGCTGGAAAATGTAATCCTGAAAAGCCAGACTCCTTTGGAGATACCAGGGATACAAAGTGAATAAAGATATGGTATAGCTGAGAGGCAACAGGATATTGGCCACTAAAGGCAGTGTGGTGAGCACCATGACGGGGAAGTGTAAGTAGAGAGCCCAAGGAACACATAGGAGTATTTACCAGGTACCACACATTTCATGTCCACAACCTCTAGAGGTAAAGTTGATATAAACAGAGAAACTTCCTGCCATGGGCCTAATGCAAAGCATGTCAGGGCTGCCTAGGTTTTTGCCCTGAGGTGGAAGTAGAGAAACCTTTCCCGTTTCCTACATTAATCCTTTTATGGAGGGGGAGAGGTTAGTTCTAAGATAGCACCAGAACTCATTACAAAGCAAGAAAACAAATTCATCATCTTTCCTCCATATTCAGCACTTTATTTCCCTCTTTAAAACTTTTTGCCAACAGATCCTTGAGTCTTGCTGAATTCACTTCTTTCCCAATGTCTAGGCTGTCACCCAGTCCCACCAGGTCTTCCTTGCTACCGTACTGTATTTTTCCCTTCTAATTTCTTTCTTTTTCCTGCTGAAGTTGCATTAGCCAAGGATCTTATCACATCCTTCACAATTGTTACAGAAATTTCCTGTCTGATCTCTTGGATTCTAGTCTCTTCTTCTAGCCCCACCTATATCTTCTGTCATGATTGCTTTCTCTAAGGACCTTCGCAAATACCTTAAATGCTGTACATGGCCTGAGAATTAGTATCCCCTCTTCATCATTCTTCCCACTTGGTCCTGGAATTCTGCAGTGTCTCCCACTATGGGCTTGGCCATGTGACCTGTTTTGGCAATGGAATGGGGCAGAAGTGAGAGTGTGCCAGTGAGTTCCCAGCCAGGGACTAGAAGGCATCACATGTGTCCCCCTGAGGTCTTGTGTGCCTATGATCCGTCATGAGAAATGCATGCCCCAGGTAACCACAGGTGGAGCACATCTGATCCTGAACTGGAAGCCTGGAGTCAAGCCTGGCTCAGCTTACCCTAATCAATTTCAGGGAAATAGTTGACCAGCAGGTTTGTGAACATGAAAGTGAAGGTTTGCTTTTGCAAGGCCCTGAGATTTTAAGGTTGTTCACCATAGAAAAACTGGTTCATTTATATATATATATATATAAAGATTTTATTTATTTATTTGACAGAGATCACAAGCAGGCAGAGAGGCAGGCAGAGAGAGAGGAAGGGAAGCAGGCTCCCTGCTGAGCAGAGAGCCCGATTTGGGGCTCAATCCCAGGACCCTGAGATCATGACCTGAGCCGAAGGCAGAGGCTTTAACCCACTGAGCCACCCAGGCGCCCCTGTTTCATATATTTCTTGTAGACTAATGTATAAACTCTGGGACTTGTCCTTCAAGGTCAAGAAGATTTTGCTTCATCATCGTTCCTGGTCTAACTTCACTACTGCATGAGCTGCCAACTTGCTCATACCATCACATGTGCGTTTGCATTCTACTTTGGGGCCCAGTTCTTTGTCATACTGTATTTCTTTCAAAGCTGAACTCTAACACTTCCCCCCCAAAAGTCTTCTCACTGACCAGATACTGATGCTCTGAGCTTCAGGCTATGCTTTCTTTCTATTCTCAAAGTCTCCACAAGTTACACTGCATTTCTATTAGTCTCTTCTGTTGCAATGAAACTTGGTATGTTAAAAAGTGAAAGTGTGAGATGGAAGAGCTACTTTGCTGTGGTGATAAACATGAGCATGACTTGTTGCAGCGTTTACCAGCTATGGAATCCTTTAGTGAATTAGTTATTCTTTTTGAGTCTTTATTCATTGCCTTTAAATAAAAAATCTCTATTTTAAAATAGTGTTGTAAAGAATAAGTGTGATAATTTATTCAAACTTTAAGCACCAAGTCAATCATGTATGGGGAATAGTAGAAACTACTAGTGGATATTATTATTTCTGTGATTACTTTGAAAGTCCTTAAGGTAAAGAACTATATTTATAACTTAAGATCCCCACCACTTATTACAAAGTGAGTGAATTTTCTCTACCCTACTATATATATGTTATAGTGAATTTTCTCTACCCTACTATATATCTTTTATTCAAAAAGTTAATTTATTCCATGAAATAGGCATCAAAAATGTTTTTGGTCATGATAATTGTGCCCATCCTTAAGTATACCCATCAAGACATGATGGTAGTTTAGACTATGGCAGTAACTATAGAAATTAGTTAAAAATGGCCAGATTGGATGGATTGGGGGAAGTAAAAAAACAATCCAGCCTTTCAGACTTTTATCCCTTGCAACGATATGAAATGATGGTATCATTTAGTGGGAAAGAAAATAACAAGGGGAAAGCAATATGGGGAGGGTTAAGATCAAAATATCTATTTTGACAGCATGAAACATCCATAAGAAATACAAATAAGGTGTGAAATGTTTGCTGTCAAATATAAATATGGAATTCAGGGGCTGAAAGTGATTAAATAGAAAAGGACATATGCAGAGGTAGCTTGAGATTAAAGACAGATGTGAGGTGGGGATGATTAGGTGGCAGTAGAGAGGATAAACTTATTGCTGGAGGAGAGAGAGGGATAACGGCAGGAGCAAAGTCCTAGTGTAGATTAGGCATCCTGTATATAGTAGAGGATCAGGACCAGTAAACCCATTGAAATCAAAAGGAAGGCAGATGCAGAAACAATGGCAAATTTGGTGTTACTTAGACCTCTTCTAATTACCTATATTTTCTCAGTTAAAAAAAAGGAGATAATGAGTATAGATGTAATGATGATGAGCTTACAGAGAGAGGAGGTATCAAGAAAGAGGCATTTGGGGGTCCCTAAGTGGCTCATTCAATTGGGTGTCTGCCTTCATCTCAGGTCATGATTTTAGGGTCCTGGGATCAAGCCCCACGTGCAGCTCCCTGCTCAATGGGGAGCCTACTTCTTCCTCTCCCTTTGTCTCTCCCCCTGCTTGTGTGCTTTCTCTCTCTGTGTCAAATAAATAAGTGGAATTGAAAGAAAGAAAGAAAGAAAGAAAGAAAGAGAGGGAGGGAGGGAGGGAGGGAGGAAAGAAGGAAGGAGGAAAGACAGAAAGAGAGAGAGAAAGAAAGAAAGAAAGAAAGGCAGGCATTGGGCAGTTGGGGGAATCAATTGATTAGGGAATGGTAGTTAAGACTGCAGAGAAGTACTCAGGACTCACTTGAGCTCTGTGGGCACAAATTAAAATGAAACCAGCCAGCAGAGTTGTGTATATTTCTCTAGCAACGTTTTGGAAGAAGGAAGGGGCACAGGAGTTGAAAGTAGCTTGCGGGTGATTGTAGAACTGACCTGTGGAATTACCACTTACCATTAGTCATTAAAACATCAAGGGACCCAAAGATTGGCTTATCATGCAGGTGGTCTGGAATGTGGTAGTTATCCTGAATGGTGACCCCAATAATAGTAGAGAAAAAAACAGAGCCAGGTGGTAAGAGACTCACTACAGAGAAGTTTGCTCCGTATCTTTTCTTTTTTCCAGCATTGTTCTGTAGGACTATTTGCTGCTTTTATGTGGATTGCCACCATAATAAATGTAGTTCTTCAAAAATAAAGTATGGCTGCTGGGGCGCCTGGGTGGCTCAGTGGGTTAAAGCCTCTGCCTTCGGCTCGGGTCGTGATCCCAGGGTCCTGGGATCGAGCCCCGCATCGGGCTCTCTGCTCAGCAGGGAGCCTGCTTCCCTCCCTCTCTCTCTGCCTGCCTCACTGCCTGCTTGCGATCTCTGTCTGTCAAATAAATAAATAAAATCTTAAAAAAATAAATAAAGTATGGCTGCTGAGTGTTAAACTTTGGTCCTTGCAGCTTAATCAATATATGGGCTAATGTCCACTGTTTCCCATCCTCCACTCTCCACATTTGCCTTTGTTGAGGACTGTTTGGGAATTTTCCATGTTTATGCTCTCAAGTACATTCTAAAAAATAGAACACTACATTATGAATACCTAAGACTATCATTGAAGTGAGGCATTTCCCTGATTTTGATTTTTTTTAAATGCACTTTTAACATCAGGGTCAAGCAAATTAACTATAAAATCATTTAATGGAAAGATACTAACTTAAATACCATCAAAGTTATATCTATTTTATTCTGAAAGCTTACAGTGTCAAAAGGAGTTTGTACTCAAAAAGCAATAAGAAAAGTAAATATTTTATGGAAATTATTTTGTCATGCACAATCCTTAGTACTAGTTTTTCATACATGTGTTGGATCTCCCACCCCAATTAGGACTTGGATTACAAGACAACATGATTGCATATTGTACCTCTTTATCCTAAAAGATCTAGCACGAGCTTTTAAAAAATGATTATTTAAAAATAATTTTACACTTATAGAAAATTTGCAAAATGTATAGTACAAAAATGCAAAAATATCAACAGTACAAAGAACTCCCATACATATACATCTTTTATTCAAATTCAATTTGTACCCAAAATATTATTAACAACTTACCCCTTTTGCTGTATCATGAATGTTTAATCTTCTGAATCAATCGAAACTAAACTGCATATAGCTTACCCCTCAAGACTTCAATGCACGTTTCCTAAGAACATAGAGATTCTGTTACCTAACCACAGTAGGATGATCAATTTGCTAGAACACTTCTGTATAATCTACTGTTTGAATTCCAATTTTGCCAGCTGACCGAACAATCTGCTTACTGGGATGTTTTTCCCTCCTTACACAGTCAACTTTCAGATCAGTTACTGCATGCAGTTATTATATTTCTTCAGTTCCCTCTCATCTGGAATATTTTCTGTGTCTCTTGCTTTCTTCAACATTAACATTTTTGAAGAATAAACTTGCTTTAGTTTTAAATAGACCATTCTTCATTTTGACTTTGTCAATGTTTTCTTATGATCATGACTGGAATGATCCATAAGTGATGTGGTGCCTGAATCAGCGTTATCACATCTGGAGGCATTGAATGTCCATCTGCCTCTTGTTGGTGATGTTAATTTTGAGCATTATGCCAATATGTTGTCCAATCTCTGTACCGTATTATTACCAATCACCAGTCTGTGGGGAGATTCTTTATAACTATGTAAATATCCTGCTCTTCATATGAATTTCCTCTTACTTTGATCATCCATTGCTAATTCTTGCTTGATCCAATTTTTACTATGACAGATACAAAATTATGATTTTTAAAGTTTGCCCCTATTTCCACCATTAGTTTTTGACTCACCCTTCTATCATTATTAGCCTGTCAATCTGTCATCTATCTACCATCTATCTATCTATCTATCATCTATCTATCATCCATCTATCTACCTACCTATATCTATCTATCTATCATCTATCTACCTGATCTATCATCTGTGTATTCACCAATAATCTTTTTGTTACTGATATGAACTGATAGATTCTTCTTTCTTCCAATGGTTTAACATTCTTCATTGTTCTTAATTATTTCGGTGCTCAAATTTTCCTGTATTTGGGCAGTGGGAGTCCCTTCAACCTGGCTTCTCTTTTTCATATGCCTTTATCATTTTTTAAGCAGTTCTTTACTTTCTGGCATCAAAAGTTTATGCCGAGCCTTGGGATTGCCCCTTGGTGTAGAGCCTATTCCCTTTAGTGGGAATGGTATTAGAGACCATGATCTGCATGCTTAATATACACATGACTTTGTATACATAAAACATCATTTTTTAATGATAATGATATTGATTACAGTTCATGATATTTACATTTAATTACTTACTTGCACATCAATGAGTTTATTTGAAGATAGTCTATGTACACTTTTTTTTGGTGTGAAATGGAGTACCAATTTTCATATGGTCCAAGTTTAGAAATGTGTTTAAAAGAACTATGACTCCTTTGAATCTGTTTTGTCCCAAATCATAACCACAAGCTGCCTTGATGATAATCTCTTCACAAACGAGTCTTTTGTAGTCAAGCTTTGCTGTCTGTGTGAGATTTCTCTCAAAGTGAACTCTTTGCTTGGTTTGGCTGATGTGGACACTAAAGCCTGAAGGAGAAGAAAATGGGCTAATTTTTTAAGCTTTTTCTCACTTATAAGGAATGAGTCATCCTGGATCTGAATTACACAGGGCCATAGAAAACATACAACCTCTCCTTCTCTTTGCTGCACTGAAATAGCCACCTTAGGAATCTTTTTCCCCTTATTTCTTGGCAAAATCACAAGGCACTAGAATTCTGGCTGGAATAGAATTTTGTGGGTAGACATTCTGAGACAAGGTCCAAAGCAGGTACAGCCTTCCTTTCTCTAGCAACTAGGGAAAAGAGACAGGATTGGAGCACGCTTTCTTCAACCATGTATGAATAACATCACACATTAAATACAGATCGTTTTGTACAAATTCTACCTTTTGATTAGAAGTTTTATTTTCATTTTCAAACCACTTTTCTCAGCAGTGTTATAATATGGTCAGAACAAGGGGGAAAGTTCTTGGTGTTATTACTGTTCAATAAATTGTTTGCCTCAGCTTTTATAGAAACTTTCTTTTCTATTTATTAATTAAAATTGTTGTATCTCCAATATCAAGATTTTCAAAGCAATGATCATGTCAAAGTATTAAGAGTTGGATGATAGTCACTTGTATCATACAATTCTGAAGTGGAAAATTTTTTTAAATATTACTTTAATAAGCCCCTCTCTGTGACTTGTATGTTCTGGGGACAACCTGACATACTCGCTTTTTTTTTTTTTTTACATAATTAACAATTGCTTTAGCAACTACTTTTTATTTTATAACGTCCAAGTGGTTAACCTTTAAAAGAAAATTCAACACTTGAATACCCATAATATAACTTCTTATATAAAGTTTGTTAAGGTTGTAAAATCACTACAGTCCAAGAAAGACTAAACCTAGAGGATACAATAATAAAATGTATTATAAGGATATGATGTACATTATAATAAAATGATTGGGAGAACACATAGTTTTCTCTAGATTTACTAAGGCTTATGCTTTAAATGCTTGGTAGAAATCTTCAAATCTTAAAATAGTATAACCAGAATAAAACTTAAAGTTCATCTAGCCCTCTAAATATGGTCTAATTAGTCTCTTGAATATTGTAGACATTGATCATCTAACTTCTGCTTAAACTCCTTCCACAATGTTGACCAACATACCTATTTAAGGAGCAGCCACTTCTAGCCACAAGTAGGAATTCTTACCTGAACTGATGAATCAAAGCCATCCTTTCTATTCATAGCATCCATTTATAGTTTCTAAGATATTTATATTTCTAGCCTATCTGTGGTCTACAAAGGAAGATCTTAAACTATTTACTGCTACTTAGTACCAAGAATGGGACTATTACTTATTATTCCCACTCTATGTACATTATTGTAAACAAAGATTGTTCTATTGATATATACAAGTCTTAAATCTCCCATGTACTTCACTTAAATAAAAATGTTGCTTTTCTATCAGTTTTCAGCTGGTTATTTGGATCCAAGTATAAGATTTTGCATTTAATAATATTTAAATTTCTTCTTCTTGGATTTGTTGTATCACTCTAGCTGCTTAAAATATAGATATGCCCATTTGTTCATTTGATGTATTATCAAATCCATTTTCACACCAGTTAGCAAGTTTCTCATACTTAAAATATTTTCAGTTGGTTTCCATGACACACATTCCTGGTTTTGCTTTTTTACTCCTTAACTTCTCTTCCTTAGTCATCCTGTAAGTTATTCTCTGTATATTTTTCCTCAGGGCCCCATGATAAGACTTTTTCCATTTTAACATACACACACCTTCTAGTGATCCTATTCATTCCCTCAACAAAGGTTTTTAATCTAGAATCCAAAGAAGGATGTTAGGGGGTCATAAACATTGCTCTGCATATGTATGTTTTGCACCATATCTTAAAGGCAAGGACAACAAAATAATAGTAATAATAAATTGATCTATATATTGTTGATTCTCATATCATTATCTTTCTTTTTATTCAAGTATCATTAACATCTAGTGTTATATTTTTTCAGGTGTACAATACAGTGATTCAACAATTCTGTACTTTTCTCAGTGCTCAAAATAAGTGTCCTCTTAATCCCATTCATCTATTTCCCTCATTCCCTCCTCCACCTCACCTGCTGGTAACCACCAATTTTTTCTCTGTATTTGAGAGTCTGTTTTTTCATTTGTTCCTTTTTTTCTTTGTGCATTTGTTTTTTTTTTTAATTTCACATATGAATGAAACCATATGGTATTTGTTTTTCTCTCGTCTGACTTATTTCACTTAGCATGATACACTCTAGGTCTATTCTTGTCACAAATGGCAAGATCTCACTCTTTTTTATGGCTGAATAATAGTCCAATATAGGATAAATATATATCACATCTTTTTTATCCATTAAACTATATTGGTGTACACTTAGGTTACTTCCATATCTTGGCTATTATGAATAACGTTGCAATAAACACATCAGTGTCTTTATGGTAGTCTCTCTTCTTCTCACCATCTACCACACCAAATCTTCATCTACCCTTCAAATTTCAAGCGTACATTTCATCTTGTGTCCTAACTCAATGAATGTCACAGGAGCCCAAGCTGGAAACATTGCAATTTAATATGACTCCTCCCTTTCACCCCATGCAACGCAGCCAATAGATCCTACATTTCTACCAATACTACCATGTCACCATGTCATGATTCCTCCACTCGTCTTCTTCCACAGGAAAGCCGCCAATATGTCCTGTTCCTGTAACAGCTTTCTAAGTGGGCTCCCTGCCTCCAGATGTAGCTTCTCCAATCTGTTCTTCAGTCCAAGGAAACTTCCTAAAAACACACTGAGTGTGTTACATTCTAGTGTTAAAAACATACATTTGCTTCCATCATTCCAGGGATAAATTCAGACTCTACCTTTGTAAACAAGGCTATTCTTTGTGGCTCATCATATTATATTCCCTCAATCTCAGTCTATGTTCTCTAATCATACTCATTTCTAGATATTCTAAGATGTCACGGTCTTGCCTTTATAACACGGTGGGTATTGTTCTTTCTATCTACAACATTTGCCTTTTTCTCCACTGATTCCTCTTACTTACTTTCATGATTCAGGTGGAACATCACTTTTACTAAATTAGGTCATATGCCTGATGAGTATGGAGTAGGTGAGATTCCACTAGTATGTAACCCCCTTGCTCTCTGTACTTTCTCTCATAGCGCCATCTAGAAGCTTCATCCTCAACCCACATTCTCATAATCTTCCAGAATATTCCACACCCCAAATATCTTCAAATAAGTATATAATTAAGTAAAATCAGTCCTTACTATGCAGGTACAGCTTGCAGACAAGCCTTGTAGGCACCACCTTCAGCCAGATTGCCAACATTAAACTTATCCTGGGGCATCTTGGTGGCCAGTTGGTTGAGCAACTGCCTTGGCTCAGGTCATTATCTTGGGGTCCTGGGACTGAACCCCACATGGGCTCCCTGCTCAGCAGGGAGTCTGCTTCTCCTTCTCCCTCTGCCCTTTCCCCCGCTCATGTGCTCTCTCTAAAATAAATAAACTCATCCTATAGAAAACTCTTGGAGTTTCCTCTGACAATTCCTGTACTGTACTTAAATGTATTTATCTGTTCCTTCTTTAATACTACAAATGCTCCAATGGCAAGGACTAAGCATCCCCTTCCTCTCTAGTTACTGTTTTATCCTTGGCATAAGCATAGCACAGTACAGTACTCAATACAGTATTACATGATTCATAAATTTTCCAAATACATCTATGACTTCTGTGATTTCAAACAAAGCTGGGCTGAAGATAAGAGTTTATAGTGAAGAAACAGATATCTCCCCCTAGTTAATACCCATTCACCAACACCCCTTGGATAATGCAATTCCACAAACTACAAATATTAATTGTAGAGATTTTCTCTACTTTGACCACACATCCATCATTAGAAATTTTGACAAATGCCTTGATGAAACCCGCATGTACTCTGCCTATAGCTGATACTGCTTTTAAACCTCCAAAAAAAATGAATAGGATGTTATAAGCTCAGATTCTGAAATAGAACGTATCTGTATCCTGAGGAACTCACAGTATATTCAAGGAAATGTGTATGTAAATAAATACTTCACAACGTCTCATGAGCTATAATAAATATATGAGAAAAGTAATTTGTAAGAAGGAAAAAAAGCAGTTGGTCCACCACAATTTATTTATTCTTTGTGTGTACCTACTCTGGTTTCTAGAGATTACAAATTTCCTTTCCACAAGCTCATATCTGAAATAATTAACCACTTGTTCCGGAGACTGGCCTTCTATTCTATAACAACATAAGTTCGAGACACAAAGAATAAGAGGAAAAAGATCACACTTCTGTGGTTTGTGGAAGGCACCTTCTGAAACTTTTTAAAACCAGGATGACATTTATTCTTCTCTACTATCTCCTTAATGATTATTGATGGTAGCCAAGGGCTCTCTGCGACAAGTTCTCTTGGTACCTTGGAACAGTTCATCTGGGTACAGAAAAGTGGATTCATTTTGAGAAGCTGGATGCTCTCTTACAATCTGTTCACTTATCTTTCAGTTTCAATTTCCCTGTACCCAATATATTTTCCACCCTTTCCAGGTTGAAGATCATTCTCTTTGACAGGGAGAACAGAAATAAAATAGGGGATTCCTATTTCCTTTCTCTCTTCTACTATATACCATCTGCCTATAATCATTAAGATTATTTCTCAGTTTATTTTCCTTGCTCAGGATGGAAAAACACATGTTTTCATCCTCAGCTTCTTCTGAACTTCAGTCTTCCATGACACATAGTACTAATCCTTTGGTTAGTTACTCACTGTTCATATATTTCTTTGTCCTCTAGTCGTCACTTATTCCAAAGTGGGTAAAAACTTCTCAAATGATATAACATTATTTATACGTTCATTTGTAGATACTAAGAGGTCAGTCAGTGGGCATATTACACCCTATTTTATGGATGTCTAGTCAAGGTGTTGTATGGCTAAATGAATTTCCATGTTAATTAAATGGACAGGAGCTGTTACTCAAACTTTCCCTCTGGTTCCATTCCTCTTTCCAAAAGTCTTTTTCTGATACCTTGTCATTGACAACACAGTTACTTTTCCCATGGAAAACACTGCAACCAGCTTGTCTATCCTTCAAGATATTTTCTATACATATACAAGCAAATACATATGTACATAAATATAGATTATTTTTACACAAATGTAGTATATCAGTCTGCTCAGGTTGCCATAATAAAACACCACAGACAGGGTGGCTTAAGCAATAAAAATGTAAACAACAGTTCTAGAACTTAGAAGTCTAAGATCAGAGTGTTGGCAGATTTGGTTTCTTCTCAACCGTCTTTCCTTGGTTTGCAGGTGGCTACCTTCTCATTGCGTCATCACATGGTTGCCCCCAGGTCTGTGTGTTTTGCCTACACCCAAATTTCATTTTATAAGGATAGTAATTATATTGGATTAAGGCCTCAATATGACTTAATTTTACTTTGCCTTGTTAAAGGCCCTATCTCCAAATACAGTCACATTCTGAGGTACTGGAGTTTAGAACTTCAACATACAAATCTGGGGGATCACAGTTCAGCCCCAAACAAGTAGTTTCCCCAAAACACAACTTTCATCTTCTTTGTTCTCTTAAAAATATATCTCAGACATCTTTGATCTAGAGATACATGAAGTTCTAATTCTTTTTGATAACATGCTTTTTTAAATAAAGTAACAGAATAATCCTAACCATTCCTTTAGTGATGAAAACAAGTTTCTTTCAAAATTTTTGCAATATCAAAAGGTAATTCAATGAGTAATTAAGCATAAATTATTTTAAACATGTGTGGATACATATGTAGGATAAATTTCCAATAGCAGAATACAGATAAGGGCAAAAGATAATCATTATTTTTGAAACTTTTTTCTAAATGGTGCTAAATTGCCTTCCATGTCATTGTACCACTTATACTTCTAGCAAGAAGTATGAAAGTGCCTCTATGTTATCAAATTTTATAATATTTGCCAAAATGTGTAAGTGAAAATTATATCTTACAAAATTATAATTTTATATTTTCTTTATTATAAATGAGATCATGTCTTTTCATATTTTCAGGAGTTAAATATTTGTATATCATTTTCTGTAATTTGCTTTTTCATGTGCTTTGCAAATTTTCATCTGTTTTCAATTATTTTCTTATTAATTGGTATGAATGTTTCCACATTAGGAAAGTGAATAATTTGTGATATAAGTTGCAATTTTTTTCCCCATTTGTCACTTGCCTTTTGATTTGTTTATTTTTTTCTTCAGGCAGAAAAACTATATTTTATATAGCTGAATTTACCGATATGTTACTTCAAGGCTTCTAGAGTTGTCTGCAATGGTTAAGAGGCTTTCACCATTCTGAGATTATAAAAGAATTCTATGTGCTTGAGTTTTTTTGCCACAAATACTTTATGATTAATTTTTCATTTATAACTCTTTGATCCATCTGGAATTTATTGTATATAAGACAGGAGTCCAAATTTATGTGTGTGTTTTTTTTTCAAAATGGCTTGCTATTAACTCAGTTTAATTTACTTAGTAACTCATTTTTTTTTACTTAAATTGAAGTGCTGTCTTTATCAAATGAAAAGAATGACTTATAGATTTAGATGCTTTTTCTATTATGTTTTTTTCTAGTTGTAAGCACATACCACTCTGTTTCCATATAGTTAGTTTCATAATGTGGTTTAATAAATTATAAAGGCAGTATTTATTGTGTTTTTTCCCCTAGAATTCTTGTGTGGATTTGGCCAACCAATTGATAAGATTAATATTGGGAGCTTTGACTTCATTATGTTGTTGGTTTTTTCTATTCAAGAATATGGCAGAACTTTCTGCTTGTTTAAATGAAAATCTTCTTTTGTGTTGTTCAGTATTTTAAAGTTTTCTTCTTATAGATGGTGTCCATTGCTTGTTAAGCTTATCTTTAGTACTTCAGCTATTTTGTTGCTTCTATTAAAGTTCTTTTTTCCCATTATGTCTTATAACGATTGTTACTTGTATTAACCAGACTTTAAAACAGTACTTCATATATTTTATTATGGTTCTTAAAGCACTGTGGTATTTTTTGTAATATATGTGTGTTTATATATACACATATTCACATATAGATAGAATCTATCTCACTTTTTTTGCTATATCACTTAGCATTATGCTGTGTCAGTGCATTCATTTATAACTGGTGTTTTTATCATGCTATCCAACCTAGTTATGCTTCAGAATAAATTGAGATTTTTATGTTAAAAATAATTACTGTATTATAAAAATACCTGGTACTCTTTATAAAGCATCTACTATTTAAATTTCATGTTCTTATTGTTATTAAAAAAACATAGCATTGATGTATTATTATTGTTGGTTTTCTTTGGAGTAAAATCATAAGTAAATATGAAAATGAAAGTGTGTAATCTTAAAAATGACTTAAGACAATTTAGTCCTTTGATATCTTTGGCCAAAACAACAAAACAGAATACCAGCACACAAAATTGTCCAGTTTCCTTGTGAAAAGTCTCATGAATAAACTAATTTCACGTCATATTTGCATAAAAATAAATATAATTCTATTAGTAAATGCTCCTAATCTGTTCTTTGCCTGAGAATGGTAACCTCATAAAAAGAGAATTTTTTCCTAGAGCTTTTTCATTGACTAGAATATTTTCTGTGTGGACATGCATGTATAGTTTCTCATTCTGGGACTTGTAATGGTGATTATGATGGATTATAAGAATAAACATGTTGCATAAATTAGCTCTTTTCCTCTGAGGATATCATAAAATATATGAGACTAACTAATCTTATAGAAATTTTGGTTGCAAATTACCAGGTAACTTTATCACAATATTGGCCCTAATACCTCATTAGATATTGTCCCTGTGAATCCTTTTCATATTATTATTCCTTTACACTTATTATCAATGTGATGTAATTCACATTTATTTGTTCACTGATTTCTTATATTTGTTAGTCTTTTCTGACCAAATGGTTATAAACTCACTGGTAATAGACACTATTTATCATATATCTATTTTTTTGCTCACTTCAACCTTCCCCATTTATAGCTCTTAGTTCTTAGTGCTTAGAATAGCTCTGAGCACAGAGGAGCAAAAAAATTAATATATGTTTTAAAACTTTAGCTTTAATTGAAATAATTAAATTGCTAATTGATTAAAAGAGATCATCACCTGGGACACCAGTAATTCGGGGAAAGATAAAAAAGGGTGGATTTTACACTCATAAGTTGCTGAGGCTTATACACATTTTCCTCCTTGTTATTTCCACCTTCATAAAAAATATGGCATCTACACTTAGGGTATTACTAATTACGGGGAAACAAAAATCCCCAGAGACTCTCAACATTTACTGCTGGTGTTATTCACTAAGACCATACAATAAATTAGAATTTTCACCTTAACACAATAATCTGGCTTCTGGCTGTGAGAGAACAGTTTGCTTTAAACCAGTGGTTCCATCAAAACAAATACATCAAAACTGAATACACACAAAGAAGCAAATAGCTATTTTAAGAGTAAGAAAACCATTTTATACAAGATTTTTAGGGCCCAACCTTCCAATGAAAAGAGAAATGCTTTATAGTGAGCCCTAGCTTCTCTGTTTCTCTTCCCTTTCTGGCACTTTCTGATTTCTAAACTGCATCAAGTGGGAAACTAGAAACCTTCAGTTCAGAAATTTGAGCAGAATTTTCAACATTTACAGTAATCAGATGAAAAGGAAAGAAAAACTGAAATTCAAGGCCCGTTAAAAAGGAAAATAGTGCAGCATTCCAGTCAAGCCCTATGAAAAACCACAACTTAGGAAACAAAGCAAAGGGTTTATAGTGGTTTGGACACACACCCAAAACCTCGACTAACTGAAGGAGATCAGTGTTTATTCTAACTGTTTATCAGAGGAAAAGCAAATGCTCTCTGGAGGAAGATAGCATAATCCAGAGCTTCACACAATGGTAGGACCAAACAAATGAAAATAAAGAGGAAAAGTGAACAACAGACACAGAACAAACACATGGTGCCAGTACTGGGGGTAGAAATAGGCAGGAGCATAACAGCTTAATATGCTACAGGTCTCTGTTAAAATTCTTCATCTCATCATCTGGATTTTACCAGAAAACTGGAATTAATTAAAAAAAAGTCAAATGCACATTTTGGTACTGAAAAATAGACTAATTGACATTGAGAATGTAATAAACAGTGGAAGCAGCATGAATGGTTAATCCACTCAACCCAGGACAGCCCTGAACATATTTAAGCCTCCCAACAGTGACCTGATCATTAAGATAGACTTTGTTCATTTTTCTCCCTTCCCCACTTGATTACTTTCCTTCTGGGATCAATTTCCAAATAAACTCTGAAAGCTAATTCTTGTTCCAGGATCTCTTTGGGGTGAGGGGAGAAGGTAGAAGCTAAACTAAGTCATGTAGGTGAAATAAATTACAAGAAAACAATAGCACAAAAGGGTAAATGGATTTAAAATATTCAGATCTTTCATTATCTAGGATACTATAAAAGTACTAATTTATATTAATCTTTAATAAATCAAGAAGAGTGTTCTGATCTCTATGGTAACAGCTTAAGTGGGGGGAGAAAAGGAACGGATAACCGACATCTAATACAGGAGAACACTGGAACAAAAATTCTTGACATTTTTCTATAAGAAGGCATGGAAGAGGGAAAAAAGAATCAATAGGAGATAGAATACTAGAAACCGAGTAGGATAATGTAGATTTCAACACAAATATTTCAGAAAATATATCAAATGTAAATATAATTAATAGTCCAATCGAAAGATAGGAACTACCATAGTGAAGTCCAAATATATGCTGTTACTAGAGACACACCTTAAAATTAAGAATACAGGAAAGTTGAAAGGAAAAGAATGGGAAAAGACATAGTAGGCTAACACTAAACTAATATATCTATCCTAAGCATACAGAATGGATGGTTAGGCTAACATCATTGCTCTAGGTGAAGAGAGACTTTATATAATGATAAAACATCAATTCACCAGAACAATTCCTAGTTCACAGACAGCTAATAAAAGTACTAATAAAAGTTTGCTCAAGTTCTATTTCATCAAGCAAGACTATTAGGGGAAAAAGTAGATTACCATCTTCTATCACCATCCATTTTATTTATTTATTTATTTATTTATTTATTTGACAGAAATCACAAGCAGGCAGAGAGAGAGAGAGAGAGGAGGAAGCGGGCTCCCCGCTGAGCAGAGAGCCCGATGCGGGGCTCGATCCCAGGACTCTGGGATCATGACCCAAGCCGAAGGCAGAGGCTTTAACCCACTGAGCCACCCAGGCACCCCAATCACCATCCATTTTATAAAGAAAGAGCTTTTATAACACAAATAGAAAGAAAATATTCTGAGGATAAAGAACAGCCTTTTAAGAAAATAAATTCATGAAAAACCTACTAGGTTGCCTATGTTTTTCTTATGTTAATACAGATTAGAAGAACAAACTTTGTTACAAATCCCCCACTATTTTGCAAATCCTACTCTACTGATGCTATTCTTCATCAAAAACTATTAGCTTATTAGACTATTCATATTTTGCAATATAAGCAATCTCATTCTTACAAAATAGGTAAGGAAGGTTCACAGTGCAATACTGAATCTGCTTTTTCCAACTTTGTGCATAATTTTGATTTCTAAATGAAAACTTCTTAACTTCTTTGCTGAGGATATCTGAAATTTCTTGGTTTGTTTGTTTTATACCTAGAGTCAAAAAAGCCGACTTCTGGCTTTCAGATATAAACCCCTACCTCATCACAGTTGAATCCAACCATTTCTTCCCTATAGTCCTCCTCCTTTCCCAACACCAAGTGCCTATGCTTTTCCAAAGCTATAGGGTTTGATATATTTCTTTCATAATCTCTATTTCCTTAGCATTTATATATCTATGTATATGTAAAATTTAAATGTTTTGTCACATGTATCTGTCTTTTTACATAAATGGCCTCACACTCGGATCACTTAATTTGAATTAATCGAACTAGCTTCTCTCTGAGATACTCCTATATGGAGACAAAACTGACAATTACATGTTTGCTTATTTTCCCTCTTAATAAGTTATTTTACTAAGCAGTTATCTTAGACATGTCTTACGATATGTGATGTGGGAAACAAAGGCAGAAGAAAAATTATTAAATTTCCTTACTACCTACAGCCAATTTATAAGACCTTGAAACAGGCAGAGTGACACTCCTCTAGGGACTCAACTGCCTCAATATTAATCCTTTGCTATGGGCAAAAGACAATCCTAGCCTCACCCTTCCCCACCCCCCCCCCACCCCCCGCCCCAGGATCCTTTAACATAAAGTAACTTAAAGTAACTAAAGTAACATAAAGTAACTAAAGTCTACTTTAACATACAAAAATTCCTTTGGAAATTTCCTTTGTCTCTAAACTCCCAAGGTATGTGTTGGCAATCATCCCCCAAGTATATGGCCTACTGATATACATCTGAAGGCTCTCATGATAAAGTTTTATTAGAAGGTAATAAGTGACTTTTCCCAACAATAACTAGCCCCCTCAAGGTCCTAGAAATCTTGTTTCGAAATTTCTTAGAGACTTACACTATCCCTAACCCCATCCCAACTTGAAAGTATATAATGGCCCACTGCAGCTCTTTCTGCCTGCAAGTCCTGTCCCCATGCTTTAATAAAAAATCACCTTTTTGCTCCAAAGATGTCTCAAGAATTTTTTCTTGGCCATCAGCTTCGAACCCTAACATCTTCTTTCCTACATCAATTTGTCTAAACTTTTGTTTTTAACCACCAAATGCACCATAGGATAGATTTCAAAGCTCTCTCTAAATCAGAAACTAGTCTTATTTGAAGAGGGAGGATCATTCCAGATATGATATCTTTCTAAAAAGTATATACTGCTGATCTAACTGTATTATTTAAGCAAGTGTACCACCATCCATCTTCATCACGAAAAAGTGTTTTCATGATTACTTTAGTTACTTGTCATTCAACTGCCTACCTTTAATAAACTTGCTGAAAAATAAAGTGCTTCATTCTGTGATTTGTGATATGGTTTAAAGTCCCTGTAGTCTCATGAGTGGTGTTTAAACAATCTAAATTAAAATGTAAGCACTTGAGAACTAGATTAAATTATGTATCACCAGTTTCTCTCCTTCAAAGTTCCAAACTCATGTTGTCTTTGAAACTGAGTATTAAATTTCCTCTGGTGGTGCTGAGCTTTTCTTATCTTTTATAAATTTATATTGTTATCCAGTATGTTTAAAAAAAAATCACACTTACCAAATTCATTTTCTGAGAAGTGCCAGAGACTTGCTCTGAATAGAGAGCAAGGTTTCTTTTTCTCTCCCAAAATAAGGCTCTATTTTGAGGTGAGAGAGATGAATGAATGCTGGCCAACCTGCCATGGGTAAGCGTAACACCAGGATATTTGCATGTCTTTATTTTATTAGTGCTTTAAATATCCATATGAGGGAGGTATGTTTTTAGATTTTACAGAGGAAGGAACTAAACTCAGAGAGCGAAGTCATTTTCTTCAGATCCCTCAAAGCCTAGCTTAATCCCAGCATATTTTATAAAGGTGGTGGCAAGTAAGGGACAGGTGGAGGTAGGTAGGAAGAGATAGATGGGGGCTCTGTGATCAGGCTCACAGAAATCCCAAAAGGTGCAGGCATCAGAAAAGCAGAGATAAGGAAATAAACCAGGACACCTTGCCCTAGGACCACCCTGCCCTAGATGTGGGGGGCGGGTGTCTTTTTTATGATAATCACCTATGATCAACAAAGAATAACCAGACCTAAAAAGGAAGTAAGCCTTCAAAGGTGTTATCCCTAGTCCTTGCTCAATCATTACCAATAGAGATGTTAAAAGGATTTAAGTTCCAGGGCGACTGGGTGGCGCAGTGAGTTAAAGCTTCTGCTTTCCTCTCAGGTCATGATCCCGGGGTCCTGGGATCCTGGGATCGAGCCCTCTGCTCAGCGGGGAGCCTGCTTCCCACCACCCCCCCCGCCCTTGCCTGCCTCTCTGCCTGCTTGTGATCTCTGTCTGTCAAATAATAAATAAAATCTTTAAAAAAAAAAAAAGGATTTAAGTTCCCTGGTTAGCTTTCTATAAAAGACCAACTCTAAAGGCCCTCTTTGGAGCAACACTGTCAGGACCCCTCTCTCTCTTGAGAGCTTTTTCTGTATTTTCACTTAATAAACTTTTATCATTTTACTCAGTCTTCATTGTCCACAAGATTCATTCTTTGACTCCCGGAGACAAGAATCTAGTTCTCGCGCTTCAGTGGGAGTGGAAGGATGTGGTAGACAGGCATTATGGGATCTTTTGGTTTCCCATTTTGTAAAATCTAGGCTTAGCCCCCTGTCATTATTATGGTAGCCATCCATCTTTGGCCCTGTCTCTCTGCGTGGAAGCTGCTGTCCCCACCAAGCCTGTGAATGCTTTCTATTTGTCCTAAAGGGATTAAACTGCACCAGGTATTTCAGAGTCTAAGAATGAGGGCGTGACTGACTCAGAGACTCGTATTGGCAATGAGCTCAGGATTCCGGCAAGATGCTGTGAGCGAGGAGGGCAGGCCACCAGAGTCCCCCGGCTTGTATGTCCACCAGCTTATTTACCTTTTCATGTATGGAAAGCAGTTTTCTGTATATTCTGGACCCTGAATTAAGCGACAGTCTCTCTCTTTGCCCAGGCACAACTTCAGACCAAAACTCCCCCAAATTTTATAATAGATATAACAAATTTAACAAGTATTGTACCTCCAAAGTCTCATATCATTTCTCAATGTGTTTCTTTGGCAGCAACTGCTAAGCCTTTTTCATTGCATCTTCATTTTTTTAGAAAATACTCCTTGTCCCCTATATTGTTATTCCTTAGCCATTCCAATATTTTGCTGACATCTGATGAATAATATTTCTGATCACCTGAAGTTTTTGTTAAGTGGTATATTCCCTCCCATGGCCTCCTCACACTGCATGGCGGGCTATGGGAGTGATCATCAATTGTTACTGTGCCCTTGCCAGGGGCAAGGAACTCAATCTACACCCATGAGAAATTCCAAAGGAAGTTTCACACATGCTGGGGAGAGAAGGACAGGAAATGGCACACTTTGACCATGTTTTTCATATGCACATTATTTTTTAGCTGTTTTTTTGTTGTTGTTTTTTTTTGTCCTTAAGGATTGTACTGTGCAGATGGCCATAGCCATTCTTGGGTCAGAGACTGCCGCCAGCAGTGTCATCTTTCCTGCAGTAACTGTGGTTTCATACATAGGGTTAAACATGGTGATTCCAAGACATTGTTTAGCTCCTTTAAGGATCTATGCTGTGCAGGACAGGATTAACTTGGGAGTTTGATCCCAAGGGAAGGATGTAGGTGAAGGTCTACTTGTTCAGAGTGTGTTTACTGAGACAAAGCAATCATAAAAAAACAAAGGAAAACCTGTGGGACACAAAAAGCCAATTCAAGAAGTCTGGAGCACAGTCCAGAAAGATCACGGTCCAGAAAGAGCCGCTCAGATGTGTGAGCCACCTTACTATCTCACACCCAAAGTTGCCTATCCTCCTCTGGGAATGCAGCACTGGAATGGCACAGACCAGTCTCCCTGCCCTGCACTTAATTAATATCCTCACTTTCAGCATCGGGTGTGATTTCTAGCTCTCTCCCCTGTGGTGTCAGTAAAGGGAGTGTTTGACAATACTGAGAAAGATTGAATTACAGTCCTGGGATTTTCTTGTAATTCAGCCATTCAGTGACTCAGTTTTTGACTTAACCACAAATATATTTGGGAAGGCTTGGTAAAAGTTCTCTCTTTTTTCTTTACCGAAACCAAAAAAATACTAATAATCAAGAGACTGACATTTGAGACGAACGCTTAAAACACGATGTGTTTTAAGGCTATTTTGTTCTTTTTTTTTCTTTTTTTACTATCTATCTTCCTTTTTTTTTTTTTTTTAATTATGTATTTGGTAGACAGAGATCACAAGTAGGCAGAGAGGCAGGCAGAGAGAGAGAGAGGAAGAAGCAGGCTCCCCGCCGAGCAGAGAGCCCGATGAGGGGCTCGATCCCAGGACCCTGGGATCATGACCTGAGCCGAAGGCAGAGGCTTTAACCCACTGAGCCACCCAGGCGCCCCCATCTTTCTTTTTTGGAGGGGATTCACTTTTACATCAATCTCCTTGCTTGGCCTGAATGAATATGTAAAGTCACTGTGAGATGGTGTTTCCCAGGATTCGGGGTTTCAGGCTAATGTTGCTGAGTATCATAGGCCTTTCCTTTTAAAGGAGTAGATGAGCCCAAGGACTGGACTTTTGCAAACATCTGTAAATTATATAGGATTTTATTTTTTTAAAACTCTGCTAAAAGCATTTCGTACTTAAACTTTCCTTTTTTCCTCCATACTCCCCCCCCTTTTTTTTTCTCTTCCTTTTTCTCTCTCACCACCCTCCAACCACACACACATGTTCTTTCAGGCTCTAGGACATTTAGTTCTACCGAGCTGCTGTTTTTTCATTATTCATTTGGTTTCTGTATTTTTCCATGTACAAGGTGCTTTCACTTTTTTAAAAATTGAGAAAAAAACAATGTTGTCAGTATCAATAAATCTGCATCCAGAGAGAGTCACTTCCTATCAAGGTTTCAAAAGTGCTTCATGGTTTTCCGATCTCTTGTCTGGGCTAATCAACGCTGATGCTTCACATACGCAGGACACATGATGCCAACTTCTAAACCAGCTCTGTGCTTTGCGTTTTTTTTTGCGTCCTCCATTTTAGGAATGAGAACCTGGATTATTTATTTATAACTGTATAAAGTCCTGTTGTTAAGCTGCTCCCTGTGAAAAGCAGAGAGTGGTTGGAGCCAGATGGGGAGAGGCTGGGCAGGATGATGGCTGGATTCTGTGGGAAAGGAGAGAGGAATTTTATTTCCTACTATAAATTAAATAGCCTAATTTGACCCTCCACCAGTAACGTGATAACCAATTAATACATTAATGGGCAGGGATTATGCTGTCTGGTTTTAGTGAATGGAAACTGAGAGTCAATTCCATTTAAACACTCTTTGGGGCATTTTTTTTTTCTTCCTGTGTAACCCAAACCAGTGAGAATTACAAAAGAAAGACAGTGAAACTGAATTGTTGGGTTTTTTTTCTTCTGGGTATTAATTCTGGCTCAGCCTTTTATTATCTATAATGTAATGGGGAAAATCTCTGTTTTGGTTTCAGTTTTTTTTTTTTTAAGATTTTATTTATTTGAGATAGAGAGAGGATGAGAGAGAGAGAGAGCAGGAGGAGAGGTCAGAGGGAGAAGCAGACTCCCTGCCGAGCAGGGAGCCTGATGTGGGATTTGATCCCCGGATTCCAGGATCGTGCGTGACCTGAGCCGAAGGCAGTCGCTTAACCAACTGAGCCACCCAGGCACCCCTTTGCTTCAGTTTTATTGAGAAACAATTGACATATATCACTGTATAAGTTGAAGGCATACAGCACAGTGGTTTGATTTACATATGTTGTGAAATGATTACCACAATAGGTTCAGCTAACATTCATCTTCTCGTATAGATACAATAAAAATAAAAAGAAAAAAGGAAAAACATTTTCTCCTTGTGATGAGTGCTCCTAGGATTCACTCTCTTAACAATCTTCCTATATATCAAACAGCACTGTTAGCTCCAGTCATCATGGCTTACATTACATCCTTTGTTTTTTCTTTCCTTTTTTTTTTTTTTAGGTTTTAATGATTGATTTGAGAAATAGAGAGAGCTCAAACAGGAGGGAGGGTGGCAGAGAGAGAGAGAGAGGGAGACTCCCTGCTGAGTGGGGAATCTAATCTGGGGCTTGATCCCAGGACCTCAGGATCATGAACTGAACCGAAGGCAGACACTTAACTGACTGAGCCAACCAGGCACCCCACTAGTCCTTATTTCTTAACTGGAAATTTGTATCTTTTGTTCACTTTCTTCCCATTCCCGGTACCCCATCCTCTGTTTCTGGTAACCACAAGTTTGAGCTCTTTTCCCATGACTCCAAAGTTTGTTTTGTTTTGTTTCTAGATTCCACATAAAATGGAAATCAGACAGCGTTTGTCTTTTCTGTCTGACTCGTCTCACTTGGCATGGTGCCTTCCAGTTCTCTTCATGTTGTTGCAAATGGTAGGATTTCCTCATTTTTTGTAGCTGAATAGTATTCCATTGTGTGTATAAATATATATTTATATATATATATATATACCATAACTTTATCCATTCATCCATCAGTGGATACTTAGGTTGTTTCCATGTCTTGGCTATTATGAATAATGCTGCTATGAAGATGGGGGTGCAGACACATTTTCCAGTTAGTATTTCTGTCATTGTCTTTGGATAATATTCCCAGAAGTGGAATTGCTGATAATAAGATAGTTCTATTTTTAAGTTTTTGACAAAACTCCATACTATTTTCCAGTGGCTGCAAAAATGTATATTCCCACCAACAGGGCACAAGGGTTCTCTTTTCTCCACATCCATGCCAGCATTTGTTCTCTCTTGTCTTTTTGTTCATGGCCATTCTAACAGGCGTGAGGTGATGTCTTACTGTGGCTTTAATGAACATTTACCTGATAACTAGTGATGTTGAGCATCATTTCAGGTGTCTGTTGGCCTCTTGAATATCTTTTTTTAGGAGAAATGTCTCTTCAAGATCCTTTGCCCATTTTTTCATTGGGTTATTTGTGTGTTTGTTTTTTGCCATTGAGTTGTATGAACTCTGTGTATATTTTGCATATTAACCCCTTATCAGATATGATGTTTTGCAATTTTTTTCCCCTTTTCATAGGATGGCTTATCACTTTGTTGAGGTTTCTTTTGTTGTGCAGGAGTTTTTTAGTTTGATGTAGTCCCACTCATTTATTTTTTATTTTGTTGCTTGTGCTTTAGTTATTTTATCCAAAAATTTACTACTAAAACCCATGTCAAGCACCTCTATTCCTGTGCTTTCTTCTTTTCATGGTTTCAGGTCTTACATTTAAGTCTATAATTCATTTTGACTAAGTTTTTATGAGTGGTGCAATACCTGGGTCCAGTTTCATTCTTTTACATGTGAATCTCCAATTATCCCAGCACCATTTACTGAAAAACTGTTTCTTCTCCAGAGTATTCTTGGCTCCCTAGTCAAATATTAGTTGAACATTTGTACCTGAGTTTATTTCTGGACTCTGCATTCTGCTTCACTGGTCTACTTGTCTTTTCTTTTTTTTTTTTTTTAATGGCAATACCATACTGTTTTGATGACTATAGCTTTACGGTATATCTTGAAATCAATACATCAAGAAGACATAAAAATTGTAAATATTTATAGGCCCAACATTGGAGCAGTTAAGTTATAAAGGAAAACCTAACAAAGCCAAAAGGAAAAATAAACAATCAAGTAATAATAGTGGGGGACTTTATCCCGCATCAGGCTCCCAGCTCCACGGGGAATCTGCTTCTCCCTCTAACCTTCTCCTCGCTCATGCTCTCTCACTGCCTCTCTCTCAAATAAATAAATAAAGTCTTTAAAAAAAATAGTGGGGGACTTTAATACCTCACCATCAACATAGATCATCTGGATAAAGAATCAATAAGGAAGCAGTAAATATAAACATTATAAATCAAATGGACCTAACAGGTATATACAGAATATTCTACCCAACAGCAGCAGAATACACATTCCTGTCAAGTACTCACATAATGTTTCCTCAACCCTTAGACAAGAACTGTTTTAAGTAGAAATTACCTGATGTAATAGTTTCATGAAATAATAAAAAAGCAGTGCTTAGCCCATTTTTCTGTAAATCTTATTTCTCCCAGTTCAAACTTGGTAGCATTTTATTTTTTATTCTAGAAAGCTGATCTATGTGGCATGGCTTATTTTATCTATACAACATTTCTGTTCATTCACACAGCAGATAACATGTGTTACAGTCTCTCCTCAAGGCTTTTAAAAAACATTTTTAGCCCAAATGCATGTTATTGCTAACTAATGACATATAATTTACCAAATCCCAGCTTTTAGAACACTTTGAAATCAGAGAGAAAACCACACATATTTAGTAACTAATGTATACAGATGTGATAATGATAACCTTACTACTTAATAGTGATTATTGAATTGGAACTCATCTTCAGTATTCACGCTGCAAGTGGTTTGGAATGACCAGACGTGGAATAAGAATTGCACTTGTAGAAAATAAGGAAAGAAATAAAATTGCTGCTCAAGCATAAAGCAACTCTAAGACCCAAATATTTGGGGGAAGAAATTGAGCCTAATGCTTTGGAGACAATGCACATGATTGAATAGGATTAAGTATGATTTTTTAATTCTTACAAATGTGGACCCTGATGAAGACTGGCTTCTATTGAGTCCCACTGATTTAATTTGGGCATACTGTAATTTACTGGGCTGGAGTAGAAACAGTAATTCGGTGAGGCCATCATAAGCTCATTAGAAACACACTGAGAACGCTTAATGGTGTACAACCCACAGCTTTTTGCATCCATTTTATAGTGATCCCTCTTGCCATGCCTGCTGCTTTCTACTCCATGCTGTTGATAGTATGGTCGTTTTCAAACACCCCAGAAAATGAGAGGTATTTTTAAAACAAGATTGAAGTCACCAAGAAACCTAGAAAGCCAACATTTCAGGGGTGTGTGGCACACTGTCAGGATAAAAAAAACTTCTCGTGTATTGTTAATCATGGTAAGATTTGTGAGCTGTTAAGTACCATATAGTGCAACTAATCAAAAGCTCAAACATCCTACACAATGGAACAGAAATAATTACTCTCCCTGAGCTTCTATTGTTTCCTGCCTCAGCCTTCCCTGAACTAATAAAAGGTTTAATTTTAACTTGTGTGAAGGAAATGTCAGCATCACAAAGAAATACAACATTCAGCTGCTTTTCTCACAATCAGGTAACACACATAATGAATTAGACCTTAATAGACCTAAGCTAAGTGAAGCCTAAACAAACGGGGATAAGCCCCTCCTTTCCTAACCAGGGCACTTTTTCTCTTTACCCCTAATTGATATGACCACATGCAAAAAGCCTGGGTCCCAATATCCTCACGCCTCAGGTGAGAATGTTCTGATAAGGTGTGAGAGCTCCGGCTATCAGGTATGTGTGTCTGTGCTTATGATACCAGCTACACACAGTGGGGGATTTAGTTCAAACGTGGGATGTTTATTCTGATGCTTCACAGGAAGACTGGGGGGAGGGGACGCCAGAGGGGATGCTTAGAGGCTTCCTGCATTCAAATGGGTGGATTTTTATTTTCACTTTACTATCTTCAAAAAAACTAAGATAAATTTTCAATCCAAAACCTGTGTTTGAAGTTTCAGCTTACTAAGAAGAAAGTACTACTCTATGAATATATGGAGAAGGACAATTCCTCCTCAGCCTTCTGAATTGTGGGTTTTGCAACATAATTTGACTCAAATTTCAAGGAGAAACAACAAGAAGAAAAAGGGTATTAGAAAAGCATATAGGTTAGTTAGTATTTATTTTTCGAAATAACCTAAAACACGGTGGAAATTCTGGGAGATTTGATTATCTTTGTTTATTCTTTTAGCTTTCCACAAATACATATGAATTACTCAGTGCTTCCTAGAATTAAGTGTTAGGGTGCTTCAAAAGCAGGAAATAACATAACTGAAAGAATTATCTATTTGTTTAAGTCACACGTAGTACTGTGAAATCGCTGGGAAACTATTCTGTGCTGTAGCATAGGAAGAGCCTGAACTGGACAAGTCACTTACACACTGCAGGTCACTAACAAGAGGGCAAAAACACCTGTCTGGCTGTGCATGAGAATGAGAGGATGGATAGTGCCTGAAGGACACACCATCCCAGGCACACAGCATGTACGGAACAAATAGTAGCTCTGATAATCAAAATACTTAACAGGATATTAAACGTCTCCTACTATGTCCCTATATTTTCTCTCCTCTTCCAGCTGTTCACCACACTGCCACCAGCATTATTTTCTTCTAAACCACGGTTCTGTTAATGGGACGTCCCTACTCAACGTCTATCTACGGTCACAATTTTCAAACATTTCTTAATTGAAAATCCCTAAATAAAAGACACCTACATCTAAAAGGAGTAAAGAGGCACTGTTTTAGTAGTTTAGACCTTCCAAATTCAACTTTGCAATATATACTATGTTATGAGACAAGAACACAAGAACAGGTAAACTATTTTAAAGAATATTAACAATTTTAATATCTTTTTTATAATATTCAATAGACAGCTAGGAATGAGAGTGGAGTCTGGTATCAGTTCAGCATGGAATGAAGTTATTTCAGACTTTTGGTTGTACAGAATAGAAAAAATATTGAATCACAAAGATAAGTAGTCATGAATAAGAATAGGTCTTTTTACATAGCAGTTTATAATCTTAAAGTTTAAATAATTTAACAGATCTGGAAACTTGAAAGAAAGAGTAATATATTTTGTTTAGTCTTCAACTGCTCACATTTTCTCTGCATTTTGGTGGGAGTCAGCAACCAAATCTCTCAGATAATTTTAAACTTTATTTATAGCAGAGACTTTTATAGTCTGCAAACACATTATCAAAATTTATTTTGACTTAAATTCACAAGATTCATTACCCACTCCTATTTTATAGATATCTTTAGTACCTGTTAAGATTTTTTTAGTATTTGGGTGTAATATTTTGGACTCTCCCTCCACCCTTTTTTCCTTCTCCCCTTGGGGGGCGGCAATTGTGATGAGTGATGTGCTTTGGGAATTTGAAATATCTGAATGTGGCCTTACTTCTTCTTTACTTATTTATAAATGCTTGGCTAGACACAGTATTCAAGGACGCTGTCCCTTTCCTTTAACCCCATCTTCTGATTTCCAGTATTACAAAGGAGAAATCTGATGACAAGCCATTCTCAAGAAACTTAACATGATTTTTTCTTTGTTTTTGGAGTTCAGCACTTTGCTGGTTTATGCCTCAGTCCGTGCCTGTCTCTTTGCCATAATTTTAACTGGTACTTGGTGAGCCTCTTCTGTTTGAAAACTCAAATTTGGCCATTAATGACACTTTAGGTTGGCCCTGTGTATTCCCTTAACACACCCCATCCTTCGGTTTCTTTTTTTGTTTTGTTTTGTTTTGTTTTAGCACTATATTGAAATATATATATATATATGTACATACATATATATATACACACACACACAGAACTCATATATATAAATATACATATTTATATATATAAAACATCATATATATAAATATATACTTATACATATATATAAATATATACATTTATATATATATATGTATACATATATATATAAAATATCAAGAGGCTCCAGGGTCATCTTGTATGTTGTATATCTGCTGTCCAAGTGCTAGAATAATTTTTCTGAAGAGTCCTGGTTCCTTTATTTGAAAACAGTATTAGAAATCAAGATCTGGTCACTTCGTGAGCACACTCTAGGAGAGTGATTGCTTCAAGGCCCTCTTAGCAAACAGAGCTATGAAATGTATTCAAGTATCTCTTTTTTTCTGTATCCATCTATCTGGATCTGAAATAAACTGAACCCGAGCTCATCCTAATGTCTTGGATTCTAATGCAGTATCACATGGTTCATTCTCACATTTCTCTCTTGCTTTTCTCTAAATCTCTCCTCCAACAGTGAGAAATCTGGCTCCCAGCATACATGATCCATTTTTAATCTTCCCATGTTTAATTCAAGTCTACCTGTGCAACAATTTCAAATTTTTAAACTCATAACCCTAGAAAATCATTTTTCAATTATTGCAATTTTTAAAAAGACTTTTTAAAAATCCCTTCAGAGGGCGCCTGGGTGGCTCAGTGGGTTAAAGCCTCTGCCTTCGGCTCAAGTCATGGTCCCAGGGTCCTGGGATTGAGCCCTGCATCAGGCTCTCTGCTCAGCAGGGAACCTGCTTCCCTTCCTCTCTCTCTGCCTGCCTCTCTACCTACTTGTGATCTCTGTCTGTCAAATAAATAAATAAAATCTTTAAAAAAAAAATAAAAATCCCTTCAGAAAAATTGTATTATTAGGATGTTACAATTAAATACTGAAACATCCTAACAATAAAATTTTAGTTACTCTGCTCTCCCTAAAGAAAGGGTATTTGGTTTTAGAAAACAAAGGGCTTTAGCTTTGGTTTCCCTTGAAATACTAATATAAGCACTTTAACTGAAGACAACCAATGATGGAGCGATAGAAATCCTATAAACTACTGCAATTACCACAAATTATGCTGAGCAAAATAAGTCAATCAGAGAAAGACAATTATCATATGATCTCTCTGACATGAGGAATATGAGAGGCAGGGAAGAGGGTTTGGGGTTTAGAAAAGGAAAAAAAAATGAAACAAGATGGGGATCAGGAGGGAGACAAGCCAAAACAGACTCTTAATCTCAGAAAACAAACTGAGGGTTGCTGGGGGGTGAGGAGACAGGGAGAGGGTGTTTGGGTTATGGACACTGGGGAGGGTATGTGCTATGGTGAGTGCTGTGAAATGTGTAAAGCTGATGATTCACAGACATGTACCCCTAAGGCAAATAACACATTATATGTTAATAAAAAAAAAAAGATCCATGATTTAAAGACCATACCTTAATAAAATGGTCAGCTTGCATGTCATTGACAATGGATTTTAAAAGATAACACTTTAATTATTAATAATACCTATTAAAAGTAGAACAACCTTTGGGTTCATCTAGGAAACAACAGTTTTTCCATTCTTATGCTTCCTCATTGTATCACTTGTGAGATGGAGTAGGCAGTGAATTGTATTGGAGATGACCATATGGGTGCTGAGTGGCCTTTTGTTGTTAATGGATTGGATGTTTGTGTCCCTCCAAAATTACATGTTGGAGCCCTAACCCCAGTGTGATAGTATTTGGAGGGGCAGCTTTGAGAGGTAATCAGGTTTAGATTATAAGGGTGGGATCCTCATGATGGAATCAATACCCTTATTTGAACAGGAAAAGAGAGAGAGAAAGAGATCTGTCTCTCTCCATAAGCATGCATGAGGAACAGCCACGGGAGCACACGGTAAGAAGGTGATCATCTGCAATTCAGAAAGTGAATCTGCTGACATTTTGATCTCGGGTTTTCTAGCCTCCAGAACTGTGAAAAACAAATGTTTATTGTTTACACCCCCCAGTCTATGGTATTTTGTTACAGCAGCATGAGCTGACTAAGACACATGGTAATTCATGAGTTCTAGTTCATGTGGTCATTTATAAATTTTGGAGGTTAACAGTTGCTTTATATTATTCAATTGCATACATATGTAAAACATATTTTCTTTATGCTAAAATATTGGCATATGTCATTTTTGTTCTTTGGAAATTAAGATATTTAAACTATGAAAACATCATTAATCTTCAATAGGCTAGATCTGAAGAATTGCAAGTACAGTATGGATTTTTTTTTCCTGCAGTTGAATGTGTGTCAAGCATCTCACAAAATAATAGGTTCATATGAAAATATCACGCAAAGAAAGAACAATGAGTGTTTTTGTCTTGATTGAATTAGCAGATTGTATTTTCTAGTAGCTGACTCATATGACATTTGTGCAGGGTCAGTAACAGAAAGTTTAATAAGCTCCTTCTTGATAATGTAGTTTTTCCAACACATGTGATACATTAAAGTATTTGAATATGATCAAATTTAAGTTCAAGTCATGTTTGTAAAAATAACATTGTTATTTATTTTTGCAGACAGAAACTTAAAGCTTTATTTCCATGCACACTGTGCTGTACTAGAGAATGATATTATTACTTAGCAAGAATCATAGAAACTCTTTTGGAAAACTCACTGCAAAAAACATGGTGGAGTGTGGAAGATATTTTAACGCAACTAAAGATAATTCCCAGGACCAAATGAATAGGATGATAGTATTTTTGCCTGTGAGTGATTTTGTGGAGAAGCAGAAAAAATTGATTTGATTTTGTATTGTCACTATGACCAACACTAGTTGGGTGATCAGGAGACAGCAAAGTTGATTTATCATTTCTCCTTGACATAAAAGATAGCTCTTTGATTATTTTACATTTTCTACTTTTAGGTAGAAATGCATAATCATTTTGCCTCACAAACATAAGGTAGCACTTATAAATATAAAACTTGTACAAAATAAAAATACTTCTTACCATAAGTTCTAAAACTAGTTTTACCATACCTTAGCATTTCCCAATATCAATTAAGTAGACATGCTCTGGACAACTCTGCAAACTTCCTAATCAATTTTTTTCATCAGAATTTATAAGATTGCACAGAAAGAGTCAAAGGTATACCCTATAATAAGAAAATTTGGTTGTAGTTATTATATTGATAATCTTCAGGGGGTTACATATCAGAATGTATCATTTTTGGTCACATATTTTAGAAATGCAATTTAAATGGTATTCGAATAAAATGTTTGTGAAACCTCAAAATCCTCCACAGAACTACAGAAATTCATGGTACATACTTGGAAAATGACTTCTAAGATTCAGTCCAGATTCCTAATCCACTTCTCAAACTCATTCACTTGCTGACCCTCATCTCCCAATTGCTCTCATCTTACCCTGAAAATATAGCCCTCTTTGGCTGTGGCATTTTCTTGGGCCCTTCATTTTCTTTTCCACTGGTATAGCTTTGTTCCCATGCTTCCATTTGCTAGAAATATGTTGGTCTTATATAGTCTTCTTGTTAAACATTTAGGCTTATTTATTAAATTTATGTCAAGTCTTACCTTACCAATCTGCTTTTTGGGGAAATGTCTGATCTTCCCTGTCAGAGTCAGGTGGTTTTGCACTCAGTGCTCCTTTGGGATTGTGTGTCTCACTCCACTGCTGGAGAAAACCCATATTCTCTTTCCTCCCATGCCCAAAAGGGACAAAACCTCCTCTGCTTTCAACACACTCAAAATAAATAGGACAGGTCTACAGTTGCCAGGCTTTTACCAAGGAGAAGGTCTGGCTGGACAGCTTGGTCACTCTGATACTCAACTATCTCTCAGCAGTAGACATGTTGGAAAATGATGCATATTCACTCTATATCCTCATTCTTCCTGACTCACTTCTAGGAAGCAGGTCTGTAGCCCAGATGTGGGCACCTGGGGCCAGTTATACATCTGCTTAGCATGTTTTATACTGTGATGGACAAAATCCATGTTGAAGATGCCTCAGGCCTGAGCTGCTTACTGCAACATCATTTACAAAAATCCCTACATCTTTGGGGTTATGATGTACTTGCCCAGATTAATAAAATTGCATCTCATTTTCCATTTCCCTTGCCATTCTTTAATGTGTATGCCAGGAATAAAAAATCTAAAAGAAATAGAGTAATAGGATTCAGGCATATCAAATGTGTAACATGCATGCTACCATTCATCAAGATGTCAGTCTCCTCTGTTAAGCTGTGAGTTTCTGGAAGACTCAGAGGGTATCTTGAAACTCTGGTGACTTGTACAGGTACAAGCAGAAATACAAGGGTGTATTTAATACATGCATGATCAAATAGATAGAAACTAACCTGGTCTGAGATAGGAAATGAATTGGAAGGGGGAAAGAGATGGGATGGGAAGGGAAGGCTGGAAGTAATACAAGTAGTGGTCAATAAATAGTAATAGATTCTAGATAGACCAGCCAGTTGGAAGCCTGATTTTGATACGTTTCTCGCTGTGGTACCTTAACAAAGTTATTTTCTGTGCTTGGTGTCTTCCTCAGTAAAATGGGAATAATAATAGCGTATACCACACCTTTCAGAAGATTAAATAATTGAGTTAGCACTTATAAAACAATTAGAACAATGTGGGTCTCATATTAAGAGTTATATAAATGTTTATTCAACCAATCAATTAATCGACCGATAGGATAGTTAGGGGCTGTTGGCAATGACACTGATGGCTTGAACCTAAATGGTGACATTGGAATGGGAGATTGGAGAAATGTAAGCGAATGAGAAGGGAAGCATTTGTTACTGAGCTCTCTTTAGAATTAAAGAACTCTGGCTTTCCATCCATGATGCTGATATGGTTATATGAGTTTCTGTAAATCTGACCTTCCAAATGTCAGTTAAGGGGCTTATTTATTTTTTATGATGCTCAGAAAGGCAGATACCATTTGATGGGGTGTCTATCCATTTTGGTCCTTCTCTTGGCCTCATTCTCCTATGTTGTGGAAAAACATGTATAATCTCTGTGCCTAATTATTTACAAAGGAACTTTTTGAGCTGATTATTTTGGAATATTTTATAAAATATCTGAAAGAAAATAATTTTAATGATACTGATATGAAACATATTTCTAGCAGAGATAACAGATAAATCTAGTAACTATGATTTTGGATTAATAAAGTAAAAAAAAATTAACAAGAGATTTTTGTTGTCCTAAAGCTGTGCATGTATGATGCCTTTATATCTTTTATAAATTGCAAAATTGTACCTTTTCTGGGAGCATGGATTAAAGAATTTTTCTCTTTCCTGGCTGACGTTGCTTGCCAAGCCAAGATTCCCTCCACTGTGATACCAGGGACAGATATGTGAGGCACAAAATGCCAACCACATACTGAGGCCCTGCTAAGCCCTTATCAAAGAAGATGTGAAACTGTTCCTGACTAATATTACCTAGGTTGGAGTTAGGCTCAACATGATTTGAATCTGTTAATTAGATAATTGGTGACATTATTTTGATTTATTATAAAAAAAAAAACAACAACAGAAATTGTAAGGTGAAAATACGTTAAAAAAAACATTTATTGGGTATACTCAATGTACCTGGCATTGAGCTAAGCATCTGAATTTGAAATTGAAAGGAGTAAATCAGAGCTTAAACATTTGTTTCCTAGGCTAAAAAAGATTACAAAGAAAAACTATTCCCCTTTATCTTAAATAATAACTGTTAAGATTAATGAGGTATTGATAGGTAAAACCATGTAAATCCTAAAGTGTTTTTAAAAAGAGGTTAATTGTATATTTTTAATAATTCAGAAAATATTTTAAATAAATAAAAAAAGCAATTTTAATAAGAATAATAAAGTTTACTTAACACGAGATTGTTCACTGTTATCACTGAAAAATGATATAACTTAAACCTAATTATTTTATTCCCTTTCAAAAGCCATAGTTCTTTAGATCAGATTAAGAACTCTAATTTTTTTAATTTGGTTTTTTTTAATCACATCTTAACACCTTGCTGCATGGACTTAAGCTCTTTATGTCTCCATTTACCTTAGAGTGATAAGAAAATGCTAATTTATCCCTGTCTCTTTCATCAAAACAATAATCTGATACTTGTATTTGCATGTATTTTCACTTTGAAAGTGATATAAAAATACCTTAAAAATAAGTTTTAACAGACATAATAATCGGTCTCTACATATATATTAATAGTGAGGGGAATTTTCCCCACATATCTACAGTTTGTAGATTCTCATAGTTAATTCACAGTGCTCTAATTCAATCAGCAGAAAAAAGGCTTAATTCACATTCTGTTTCCTTTTTTCCTGGCTACATATAAATTCAGCCCCAGCTAAAAAAAAGTACACTGAATTTTGAATTGTGAACCCACAATCAAAATACTTGCTCATTTGTGTGTTTGAGAATACTTATTGATGTAAATTATTTACCAATTTCATTTGCTTCAATGAGTAATTTTTCAATCTCTCATTTTTATTTCATATTTACATGTGTCTGTTCCCATTCAGACCCAATATAATCTATTCAGGATGTGTCTATAAAGGTTCTTATTGTGCACTCCATATGCAACGTATTTCAACAAATTTTTCACACCAGAACTGAATTGTAAGCATGTAAAATTTTTGTGAACTGGGCTGTAAAATATCAGAAACAATACACTCTATCCAAGTTGACAGCTGATATCTGATATCTGATATCTGATCTGAAAATAGTGTATTTTCCTTCAAATGTCAGTATCCTGTCACTTTGCAACTTTGTGTTGATATAAACAGCTATACAAGAGGAAAAGTTTCACTGTGAAAATCTTTTATAAATACACAACTGAAAAACAAACAACAAAAATAAAAGCTCTTCCCATGTTTTTAATATTTGAAATTCTGCCTCACTACAGGAGTGTGATAATCTCTTGCAAATGTTTATAAAATGGTGTATTAGTCTCTGATTGCTGCTCTAACAAATCATCATAAACTTAGTGACTTAAAACAATGCAAATTGGTTTGGAGAGCAGAAGTCCAAAATGGGTCTCAATGGGCTACATTCAAAGTGTGTTGGCAGAGCTGTGCTCTTTTTTGGAGGTTCCAGGGGAGTATAATAAAAAATATTAAGTCTCTGGTTCCTGGCACAGAGCTTATTAAGCCTCTGGAATCTCTTGAGATGAGTGTCTTTGGCATGCTAATGAGATGACTCTCCTAAGTAACTTCGGGATGGTGGCTGGTCACCAGAAAGACCAAACCCTGGTCAAACTGTGAAATGAGCCAAGATGCCCTTCAACAGGTGAATGGATAAAAGAAGATATGGTTCATACATACAATGCAGTATTATGCCTCCATCAGAAAAGATGGATACTCAACTTTTGTATCAACATGTATGGGACTGGAAGAGATTATGCAGAGTGAAATAAATCAAGCAGAGAGAGACAATTATCATATGGTTTCACTTACTTGTGGAGCATAAGGAATAACACAGAGGACATAGGGAGATGGAGAGGAGAAGTGATTTGAGGGAAATTGGAGGGGGAGATGAACCATGAGAGACTGGACTCTGAGAAACAAACTGAGGGCTTTGGAGGGGAGGGGGTTGGGGGGTTAGGTGAGCCTGGTGGTGGGTATTAAGGAGAGCACATATTGCATGGAGTACTGGGTGGGGTGCATAAACAATGAATTTTGGAACACTGAAAAAGAAATTTAAAAAAAGGAAAAAAATAAATAAAAAATTAAAAAAAAACTTTTTCATCACCCCCCCAAAAAAGAAAATGTTACTGATACTCTCCTTGAGAACATACATTCAGTTATATAAAACCTTATTCTTAATACATTACCTAGGTTTCTAATTTTTAAAAGCCAGACATGTTTAAAAAAAAAAAAAAAGAGTTGGGATTTTTGCCTCCACCCCACCCCTGACATCCAGGGATGAGACAGGGCCTGGAGATTGAGTTCAGTTACTAATGGCCAATGATTTAATCAAGCATGACTACATAAAGGAAGTTTCACTACAAACCACTAAACCATGGAGCTTGGAGAGTTTCTGTGTTGGTAAACATATCAAGGTTCTGGGAAAGTTGAAGCTCTGCATGTCGCCCTACCCCATAACTTGCCCTATGCGTCTCTTCCATTTCGCTGTTCTTGAGTTGTATCCTTTATAATAAAGCAGCCATAGTAAGCCCGCTGTTTTCCTAAATTTTGTGAGTAGGTCTAGCAAATTACTGACCCTGAAAGGGAGTTGTGGGAACCCCTGAATTTACAGTCAGTCAGGCAGAAATGTGAGTATCCTGGGCATTCCATTTGTGGCTGGTGTCATCAATTCAAAGAGCTATTGAGAGAATAAAGTGGAATAATGTATGTGAAAACAAACAGGAAATCATATAGTGCTATTCATACATTATGCTATATAAACATGCCATTGGTTTGAGTTTAGCAAACTTGGAAAACGAGATTATTGTTTATTATAACACTCCTTCCTATTTATAATGCTGTTCAAACTTGCAGGACCAGGACACACTCCTCAAAACCTAATTTCCCCTCCTCCTGCTGTCTATCCTTTCTCCACACTCTTACAGCCTTCCTGCCCCAGTCAGGTTTGAGAGAAACACAGTCAAAAGAAAGAAAACTTTGGAAAACAGCAGAGGTATGAAAATAAGGGAAAGTTTTGGAGCCACTTTTTTTTCCCCATTGGAAAGGGAAAAAAACTAACGACAATTTAGTAAGAGTCTTTAAGAAATTGAAGCCTTAGAGCACAAAGAATGGTGACAAAATAAGACACAAGCTTAAGGATAAGGGATTTAGTTCAGGCCTCAAAAATAACTTCCAAAACTGAAAGTCAATAACAGTGGAAATGGGATGCTAAACAAAGTTTTATATTTTCCTGCTCTAAAGGTCTTTTGAAGAAAGAAAGTGAAAGTATTCTCTCACATTCTGTGAGCTATAAAGGACTTTAAGTGTCTCTGACTTCATTTTAAAGGTAACAAAAGTTGTTCCTTATGGAAGTAACATTTTCAGTACCAAAATGTATTTGTTTTCCAGAATGATTTCAGCTATACTTAAAATTTGATGTTTCCAAGTAAACTTTAGAACCTGTTTGTCAACCACCCTTGCAAAGTCTCTTGAGACTGTGGTTAAAATTATTCTGAATTTAAAGATTATGTGTAGGACAAGTAAATCTTTCCTGTATTGACTTTTGCAACTGGCAATTGGCCCAGCTCTTCACTTACTGAAAGATGTTAAAGAGAAGCCAAATAACATTTATATTTTACTCCATAAATTCATATATAACTTCAGGGTTAATCCTCAATGACATATCTTTAAAAAAAAAAAAGATTTTACTTATTTATTTGGGAGAGAGAAAGAGAAAGAGAGAACAAGCATAAGCAGGGGTGGGGGGGCAGAGGGAGAAACAGACTCCCCACTGAGCAGGGAGTCCAATACAGGGCTGGATCCCAGGACCCTGGGATCAGGACCTGAGCTGAAGGCAGACACTTAACTGACTGAGCCACCCAGGCACCCCATGACATGTCTTTTTAATTGGTGTTGTGAATATTTTGCTTTTTCCTTTTCATGAAATATAAACATATATAATAAAGGGTAAATAAAACACATATGGACAAAGTAACATGATAAACTAAAAATGGACAAGATATAGCATACTCAAGCAAATGCCCTCAAGTCCCTCCTCCAAAATGATTTAAAATAACCCCCTACCTATCTGGAGGGGGCCACTATCTTAACTTTTGTGATAATCAGTTCCTAGGTTTTCTTTATAATATTACCATATAATTATGTACCTGTAAACCACAGAACTTAGATTTGCCCGCTTTTGAATTTTGTATTAATAGAATAATGTGGTCTTTCTTGTGTCTTGTTTCTTTATTCAGAATTGTGTTGGCGAGATCCATGCTGGGAGTTATACAACGATTTATTATTTATTTCACTGTGCTCACTTCTACTGATGGTAATACTATGGACATTCATGGATATGTGTTCCAAAGCACATGTCCAAGACTCCTTGGACAGATGTCTAGAAGTGAATTTTCTGGGTTATACATAGGTATACTTTTCAATTTCATTCGGTGACACAGATTATTTTCTAGAATGTCCTACTTGTGGACCTGGCCACAAAAGAGGAGGAGAGCTTGACTGTTCCATGGTCTTACCAACACCTGGTATTGCTAGCTATTTCAACTTTAGTTTGATAAGTGTACACTCTCATCATGATCTTAATTTGCAATGATATGAGCAAGAGTATTAAGCTATTTTTCATATTCTTTTTGCCAATTTGGAAATCCACTTTTGTGAAGGTCTTTTTCCTCTTTAAAACTGCATTTTCAATTGTTTTCTTTCGTTTTTTTTTTTTTCATTTGAAGAAGTTTTATTATATCGATTCTAATCCTTCATTTAAATGTCTTGTATTCTGTTCCTGGTTTTTTGCACTCCTCCTTTGTTGTTTTTTATTAAAAGACAGCTTGTCATACATAAACTTACCAGTGTTTTCTTTTATTGCTATTGCTATTTGTATCTTGTTTAGGAAATCATTTACCATCTTGAGATCTCAAATATATAATTCTATAGTGTCTTCTAAAAGCTTCATACTTTTTTCCCATAATTAAAATATAACCTACCTGGAATAGACTTGTTTGTAACATGTGAGACAGAAAACCAGTTTAATTCTGCAAATGGCACTGAATTGCCCCCTGCCATTTATTGGAATATTCACATTCTCCATTGATCTGCCTTGTCCCTTTGTCTTATATCGAAATTCCACATGTGTGTGGGCCTTTTCTTGGCAGTTTAATGTTTTTGTCCCCTTTCTCTATTCCTGTTTCCATTACATAATCTCTAAATGATTAGAGCTTCATAATAAATATGTTAGAATATCTTGAGACTAAGTCTTCTCAACTTGGTTTTCTTTTTCTTTAAAATATTTTTATTACTATTTTTCTACTTTTATTTAAACACTACTTTGCCAAGTTCCACAAAAGAAAAAATGATGACATTGAATATTGAAATAAATTTGATGGAAATTTGGTATATTTGTAATATGCTGCCTTACATCCATGAATGCGATATTTCTCCACTTATTTGTCTAAGTGTTTCTTAATGAAATTTGATGTGTTTCAATAGGGTTCACATGTTTTGTTAGATTGATTTCCATGTAATGTATTGGCTAAATGCTACTGTAAATAATGTAGTCTTTGTTTTACTAAGTGTAAATTGTGATACAGAGATATACAATTGAATTCTGCTTCACTATGTCATTAGCCCTAACACTATGTTCTCTTTGATTTTTTACTTTCTTTCTAAGTTTCTGATACAGCAGTGAAGAAGCATTTAATAATAATTATAAATTTCTCCTTTTAACTATCAATATTTGCTGGTTTCAAATAAATTAATTTACCATATCTTTTTAACAATTTCTTAAAAATTTATTTTATTCCTATTGGAACATTTATAATTCAACTTATAATTTATAATTCAATTTATAATTCTTTTGCCATTTACAACTAAACAAGTAAAATTAACTTTACAATTTTCTATACATTTTTTAAAGAATCCCATATCACTATCTTCCTCCTAAATAAGACCCATTAATCAGTTCTCTATATTAGAATAACATATTTTTACTTTACTAGAACATAATATTTACAGAAATTTTCCTAAACCATGATGGGAGGAAAAAATAAATAGTCATAGATGCCATACCTTTTTGATGATTTCACAACAGTCAAGTTGCTATTTTCGCCTTTCCTTCTGTATTACAACAGTGAATCAAGATAGAGTGGATATGCTCATCCAAAGAATTGAAAATACCTGGCCTTTCATTCTCTCCTATTTCTAGCATCTCAAAAGTTTGAACAGAAAAAGGAAGATGGCAAAAAATTGAGGATCAGATCAGAACTGAATATTCTTCACGCCATCTAAGCAGTTCACACTGCAGTGATTTGAGGTGTGGCCTTCATTGGTCCTGCCCTGCTGTATTGTTTCATTTGTCAGTGGGTAATGAGGATGGGGAACACTTGGTAAATCAAAAGCAGAACTGTCCAGCTCTACGGTGCTGGCATCCACTTGAATTTCAATTATTCAAAACTTGTCTATGTTTAAATGATAAATTTTGGTCCAGCCTATAAAACACTGAACAAAGTGTATTTGCCATGGAAGAAAAGAGTTGAAGTCGCAGATCCTAGGATGTAGCTTCTCTGGATCAATTTCAAGACAGAAAAGTAGGGGAGGTGAGGATGTATGGGATCTCCAACACAGGTAAACCACATTTTCTGGAAGCAGCCAATTTATGTGACTCGGGTTGGGGGGTGGGCAATAAGGAGACTTTGTTATGCAGACAATTCTACAGCTTATCTCTGCTGGATAGGGAAAAGCGAAAGGTTAAAGGATTCATGCACCAAATCCTGCATCTTAAGGAAAATTGTTGCCAGACTGGAACACAGCCATAGACCTTTTCCCCAGAAACTCCTATAAGTAGGTGGTTCAGAAATAACTCTTCTTCTTCTTCAAAGATAGGGAATCAAAAATAAAACAGCACAGGACATATTCAAATGAATCAAGAAGCTGGAGAACAGATGAAAAATACCAGAAAAAAATTTTCACAAAGAAGAAAATTGTGATCTAACATTTTTCAGCAAATTAAAACTACAACAACGCCGCAAAAACCCTTAGTCAACTGCTTATATGAAGCAAAAGTATAAATAAAATTTACAAGAGCACAAAGAAGAAACAGTGAAACAATTGATAGAAATGAAATGCTAGCTGGAAGAGGTCAGGAAATATGTAGTGGGGAAAACTTAAACATAAAGAAACATGGGTGACCATAGAGAGAACGCAGGAAGAAAAATCACTGTAGAATACAGATTTAGGACCACAGAGAATAGAAATGGGAAAGCCTGGAAAAATAAAATAGAAATGACTAAAACCTTAATCTGAGTTAAAGAGATAATTAGAGAAACGGATCACAAAAGAGATATAATATAACATAGTTGGACTACCCAGAGAAAGAGACCCTGATTTTTAAATATACAATTAAAGAAAAGGTTCTTAAATTTGAAACAAAAAAAAAAAAACTTTTTAGGAGAAAAATTTCTAGTTATCAGAAGTTTTAAGTGAATGATTTAAGCATTTAAGCAAAAGAAATAAATCACTTACAGGGGAAATATATATAAAGACTTCCACAGAAATATATTGGCCCAAAAATGTACACAATCCTCCGGGAAAAGAGAGACCCAAGAATTTTATACAACGTGAAATTTGTAATGTAAATGTAAAAGCTGTATATACACTTGTAAACATTCACACACAAGAAATGTATTTTCTGATCCCCTTTTGGGGAATCTACTAGAGGACAACCTTCAGCCAACCTAAAGACGACTGAACATTACAGAGAGAGAGGCTTGGCTGTGAACAATGAATCTACTTACATGTAGAAGCAAGACCAAAACAAAAAGAAAGATTATAGTGACAAAACAGGAAGTAGGCATATTAGATTTTGACCTCCTTGAAAAGACTCCATTAAAAACAGGTCTGGAAAAGAAGGTGGGAGGTGGTGCATGTGTAATAATTTCCTCATCTTCAGCAGTTGCACAGGTAAAAAGACACCAGGTAAGATGGACAAATGAAGTTATGCATATAATTATATTTAACAGTACAATTGTGAATGCTAAGAAATATTAAAAAAAAAAAAAAAAAACAGAAACCAAATGGCTCCAGATTTCTGACACATCAGTTTCCATCAAGGTCCCATGGTGGAATTAGCAGTGAAACTTTGCAGTAAAAGGCAAATAAATGGTGCAGAGTTGGAGATGGGCTGAGACATGTAGGCTTGTGCCCAGGTACAGCAGTGGCTAGATCAAGAGGCAGGCGAGTTTAAAGGTATGAATTTGTGTAAAAGGTGCCTGATGATTGAAAAAAAATAATAAAAAATATAACAAAATATTATAATTATGATAATATCTACCTGTTATGTAAATAAATGAAATGGTGTAAACTCATCTCTTGGAAAATTGTTCATATTGCTCAGAATGTAAAATTATATGCTGTACAGTATGTTAAAAAACTAAATCTAAAACAAAGTGATTAAAAATATTTGAAAATTAAAGATGGGACAATGATGAAACAGATAAATTCAAATAATAATGCAGGGAGTCACAATATCACTATAAGAAATTTGAACAGTATATAAAAATCATAAGAAGGACATTTTATAGCAATAATATGTGAAATCCATAATGAAGATATAATTATACATTTTTATGCACCAAATAACTTCGTGGCAATATCCATAAGGCAGAAATTACAGGAGATTCAAGGACAAATAAGAAAATATTAAAATAAATTATTTTAATTCACCCATCTCATGCTATGATATATCAAGTAGATAAAAATATGGGTAGGAATAGAAGAGCTGAATAGCATAATTATTAAAGTAGGTATATTTGAAATGCATATATGATAAATGACAGGCTGAAAAATGGCTCCCAAAAGATATTCATAAACCAATCCCTGCTACTGTTACTTTATTTAGAAAAACACTCAGAGGATAAGGCCATGTGAAGATCAAGGTAGAGACTCTGTGATGAAGCTGTAAGCCAAGAATTGTCAACAATTACTGCCAATAACAAGAGAATAAATTTCTGTTGCTCTAAGCCACCAAGTGTGTGGTAATTTACCACAGTAACCTTAGAAAAATGTATGTGTGTGTGTATCCCTCTTATTTTATTGATTTGTTTGTTTGTTTTATCCCTCTTATTTTATTTACATTCATATCTGTATTTACCTATTTTTATGTGAAAATACATATTACAACATTTTTTCTAGGTAATCATGGATATTTTTATAAAAATAGAACATTGTTTCAGCTATAAAGAAAATCTTGGCAAATAATAGCCTCAGGAAAGTAAGTAAAAACAACTGTAAACATATAGGATGTCAACCTCATGCATAATAGGAGTAATACACCTTAAACTATGATGATACATTATTTTGTATCTTCAGATTGACAAGAATAATTCTATTCTCTCCTCCTCTATTGCCTATCCTTTCCTGTGGTGCTCCCTATCCCTGGAGCATGACCCATAGCATATATTACTCAGTCATCTTTTGCATAAGGTTTTAGTTGGATTTAGCCACCAGCAGGTGATGACAAGAGACTGGAAGTCAAGAGGAGAGAGTGGTTGAGGCAATTTTTTACTTCTTCCTCCCTGTATTGGTACATTGATTCTGCGGCAATGATTAGTTCCTTTCTAAGATTGGGACTTGTATGGTGATCCTTCTTCCATGGCTTCTACTTTATTTTTTAAAAGACTTTAATTATTTATTTGAGAGAGAGAAAGCATGAGCAGTGGGAGGGGGAGAGGGAGAACTCTGGGCTCAATCCCAGAATTCGGGGATCATGACCTGAGCCAAGGTCATGACCTGAGCCAAAGACAGACACTTAACCGACTGAGCCACCCAAGTGCCTTTCCATGGCTTCTACTTTCAGTGGATTCCTAGAACCATAGGTCCTTTGAATAATATCATTTTAATAGAAATTATCGTTACTAAAATACTAGAGAAGAGACAGCCCAAGAGCCTTGGGAAAATATAAAGTAGTCTAACATAGGTGTAATTGAAATCCCAGAAAGAAAAGAGAAAGATATTTGAAGAGAAAATGGCTAAGAAATTTTCAAAATTAAGAAAGACAACAGGGGCGCCTGGGTGGCTCAGTGGGTTAAAGCCTCTGCCTTCAGCTCAGGTCATGATCTCAAGGTCCTGGGATCGAGTCCCGCATTGGGCTCTCTGCTAGGCAGGGAGCCTGCATCCTCCTCTCTCTCTCTCTGCCTGCTTCTCTGCCTACTTGTGATCTCTCTCTGTCAAATAAATAAAATTAAAAAAAAAAAAAGAAAGAAAGACAACAAACCACAGATTCAAGAATTTCATAGGACTTGAAGCATGAATAAAATATAAACACCAAATTTTTAAAAATACAGTATATCACCTAAAGAGAGAAAGAAAAGCTGGGGGAAGAGTTTCTTTGGGAAATGAAGACATTCGTTCCTTTTGTATGCCACACATGTGTACAGGGCAAGACACTTGTTCAGAAAGGATGTGAGAAGACGACAAGCTTTCACTTTTGGCTAAACTCTTGGGTCGGTGCAAAAAGAAACTAAAGACTGAGTTGGAATCATATACATCTGGGCTAAGTGTTAAAATGGTGTTCCAGCTCAAAGTCATTCTGCAAAGACTGGGAAACCTTTTTGGTTTTGTTTGTTCGCTTGTTTCTTTGTATGCATGAGTGTGTGTGTGTGTGTGTGTGTGTGTGTGTGTTGTAGCTCCTAGCATTCAAGGAAATCTCTGTCAACTTTCAAAAGTTTTTCATCCTTGCTCTCATGTGGTATCGTCACATTTTATTTTTCCTTCCCATTTTAGTAATTATAGAGTGGAATCTCCTTGTGGTTCTGACTTGCTTTTCCATAATTGCTAATGATGGTGATCATTTTTGATGTGTCTATTTTCCCTTTTGAATAGTTTCTTTGATGAAGAGTCTTTCTGACTTTTGTCCATTTTTAAAGTGGGTTCTTTGTTTCCTTATTGCTGGGTTTTCAGAGCATTTTTGATACATTATGGATATAAGTCCTTTGTCAATTATATAATTTTTTATTTTCTATTTTTTTTCAGATGTGTACATTTCCTTTATTGAGGGCAACAAAACCCCCAAACCCCAAAAATGTAAAAACCCAGGGAGCTGGAAATACAAACTCAGTTCAGTCAGAATCAAGCTCCTCCAGGTATGCCTGCTTAGCTCGGTTGGTGAAGTCTCTGCCTTCCACTCAGGTCATGGTCCCAGAGTCTTGGGATCGAGGCCGACATCGGGCTCTCTGCTCAGCTGGGAGTCTGCTTCTCCTTCTTTCTGCCTGCCATTCCCCCTGCTTGTGTTCTCTCCCCATCAAATAAATAAATAATATCTTTAAAATAATAAACAAAAACAAAATCAAGCTTGGCCAAACTCTGTTCACAAATGCTAGTGAGGTTCATGTGAGCACCATGTAGGGGAGACAGGGACAGGAGTGAGGCCAAGAGAAAGGATGGGAAAAGGGTTCCCAGAGTTCCCCTAGGGATCACCCTCACAGTGACACCTCCACCTTCCCAGTGACACTGAAGACCTACTATACCCTAACATTTTGACCCCCACCCCATCCCTGGCCAGGGCTTTGAAAGCCAGTCTCAAATGGTTCTGTCCTCCCTTGCTCCATGCTCACTTGCCCAGGCTTCCAGCCTCACTCTTCTCTTCCTCCACCCTCTTCTCTGTGGCTAGTAGCAGGTTAGGGTACTGTGTGAGCCATGGTGAAGCTGGGGGCCCAAGGAGGCAGGGTGAAGCTGGGGTGAAGAGAGAAGAAGAGCTGTCTAAGGATCCCTCTCTTCACAGGATCCCAAACTGTACAACCAGCTCCTCTTTTGCATCCCCTCACATCTGAGAAAGTGTACTGTGGCATAAGCAGCTCTCCTGTAGACCAGCTTTAAGTCGGAGAGGGGGAAGGGTTTGCTGGCTGGCACTTGGTGAGACTGGCTGGTGAGAGATGGTGGGGCGGCAGCTTCTTCCAGTGAGTCAGACTGCTGCTCAGCACAGCCGAGTATGTGCTGTACTGCTTCACTGGCTCCATGTGCTCATGCTGCTCCATGCCCTGAAAGTCCACAACAGCCATGCCAGTGATGTCTTAGCAAGGCTGGAGGAGAGCAGGGCTTGCTCGTCTGTGCGAGTGGGAGGCAGGCTGTGGTAATTACACTCAGCTCCATTGAGAGCTTTGGTCGGGGGCTGCCAGGGTCTAGCAGCAGCCTCCGTTCCTCTAAGTCCTTGTTTGAGTTCTCGGTCTGGCTACTGTATCAACATCCCATGGCTGGGGTTGGGGAGGGCGCTCAGGACTTGCTGAGGAGGTCCCCACAACATCTGTGGGGGGCCCTTCTAGTCACATGACCTGTGGCTATATCCAGCAAGCAGTCACCTGCCTCAGATACACAATTTAAAAAAAAAAAAAATATTTATTTACTTGAGAGAAAGAGAGAGTGTGGGAAAGGCCAAAGGGTGAGGGAGAGAAGCAGACTCGCAGCTGAGTGGGGAGCCTGATGTAGGACTCAATCTCAAGGCCCAGAGATCATGATCTGAGTGGAAACTAAGAGACCAACACTTAACAAACTAAGCCATCCAGGCACCCCATCACATGTATAACTTTTGCAAATACTTTTTCCCAGTTGGTAGGAGGGTTGGCTTTTGGTTTTCATAACAGTGATTTTAGCAAAGAAAAATTATTTTAATTTTAATGAAGTTCAATTTGTCCCTTTTAATTTTCATGGAATTAGGTATTATTTTTGTGAATTTTTGCCTATCATAAGTTTCCAAAGATTTTTCTCCCATGTGTTCTGTGAATTTTATATATCTTTTACATTTAAGTCAATCACCAGTTGTGATTAAATTTTTATATACACTGTGAAGTAAAAGTCTATGTTCAATTTTTGCATTGGAATATCCAGCTGTGACTTCACCATATGTTGAAAAACATTTTCATATCTCCATTGATTTGTCTTTGAAGCTTTGTAAAAAAAATAAGCTGATCATATCTATATATGTCTATTTTTAAAATTTCTGTTCTATTGATCAATGTGACTTTTTTTTTCCTAATCAACATCACCTTCTTGATTACTGTAACTTTATGGTAACTCTTAAGTTTTGGTTGTGGGAGTCCCCCCATTTTCTTCTTTTTCCATTTACTTTGAGTATTCTAGGGCTTTTTGTTTTGTTTTGGTTTGGTTTTCTGTCTTTTCATATAAATCATGGAGTCAGCTTGTCTATATCTATAAATCTCATACCAGAATTCTGATTTGGAATGCATTGTCTATACTAAATTGAGCAGATATTAACTCTATTGATTATCTCAATAATGAACACAGTATTCTCTCCATTTATTTAGGTCTTCTTTGACTTTTTTTTTTCAGCAATGTTTTGCATTATATAAATCCCATACACATTTTGTTAGATTTTTATTGTTTGTTTTTTGGAGGAGGGGCTATTGTAAAAGGTGCTTTTTCAAGGTTAGGTTTACAATAATTTGTTGTTAGTTTATAGAAATACAATTGATTTTTATAATTTGACTCTGTACTATGCAACTTTTCTAACCTCCCTTATTAGTTCAGAGAGTCTTTCTTTTGTAGATTTGATGGGGTTTATTGAATAGACACTCATGTTGCTTGCAAATAGAAATAGCTTCATTTCTCCATTTCTAATTTGTATGGCAGTAATTTCTTTTCCTTACTTTATTTCATTGGCTAACACTTCTAGTAAAATGTTAAATAAGAGTGGTGAAAATGGACATTTTTTACTTTTTTCCTGATTCTGAGGGGAAACAATACAGTTTTTCAAAAGGAAACCTAATGCTACCTATAGATTTTTTGTAGATGTCCTTATTCAGACTGACAATGTCTCCTGCCATTCCTAGCTTCCTAACAGTTTGTATCATGAACTGATAATGACTTGCCTGATATGTTTTCTACATCTATTGATCTATTCGTGTACTTTTCCTGTTAGGTCTTAAGCAGATTGGTAGAAGATGTAAAGAATCTCTTAAATGCATTTCGCAAATGTCAATTCTCTGTAAAATCTGATGATAGAAAGCCAAAAGCAACTCAGCAAATATATTTCTATGTAGTTAAGGTAATAAAGTTCATATGTGTAAGTCTTCTCATTATAAATTTAATAGATATTTGGGACAAACTATGTATGATGGTTCTAATCTTCTGGGCTATCGGCCAATTCATGTCCAAAATGTTTTTGTCTTGGTCTATGAAATATTTTTAAGAAGTTGACTTAGAGTCTGGTATTTAAATTCCAGGAGATTTCATTTCCTTTTCTGGATGTCTAGTTTCCCTTGGAAGCTTTCACAAAACTAGACCTCATTGCTTCATGGCACCATCAGTTGGAGTTGAGCAGCAACTATCCCTGTTTTACAAAGGAGATATTTTACTATAGTACCCAGAATTCCCTGAGCTGTTTTGCGCATTTATGTTACACATCTCACAAATATAGGCTATGGGATTTGCAATTGTTGACCTGGAAAACTGGATAGTTTCCACGTTAATTTGTATCTTTTTAATGAAAAATGAGTAGAATCTACATAGTGAGATAATAGAATGGCTATTTTTTTAAATGAATATATGGTATTGAAATGAGAAATTCTAAATGTTTTGGAAGCAAATAGAAATTGACATGGATAGTTGGTGTTATTATGGCCAGGTGTATCAAAAATCTTAAAAATACTCATATCTTTGAATGGTTAATTCTATTTCTTGGGATTTACCTTAGGGAGATGATTATGGACATATATAAAATTTTATGATGATCATCACTGAAACATAGGAAAAAATGGGAAGATGATGTTATCAGGCTAACAAAGTATCAATGACATAAAATCCTTCTACAAATTCCAGCCTTTTCAAATGCCCAGAAAATGGCCTTTATTATGTTGCCAAAGGCTTGAAATAAAACAAAACAAAAAATAAAACCTCCTGACTATGCCTATTACTTGAGCAAAATCAAACAATAAGCATGGATGGACATAAAGAAGATGCAAAAACTCCTTCCCCTCAGATCATTCTCTGCCTGTGATTCAAGTCATAGGGTCTGTGCTATCCAGAAAACTCAGCATCTGCCTTCCTTTGAATGGGAACTATATAGGGAAATAGCAAGAACTGAGGCCCTTTCATTTCTATCTTCAAACCCATCCAGAGACAGCAAATACAGAAGAAAACATGGTTGAATTCATATTTTCAAAAGAAAAAGCATAATGTGCATAACTGGAGATAGGACAAGCCTGGTGAGGAGTGCAGACTTGTGGTTGTACTTCAATTATATGTAGTATTTCTGTAGTGGAGAACTCTATGTCCTCCCTGTCAAGAATAACGGAAGAGCCATAGTACCAGAGCCAAAGAATCCAATGAAATCCAACAGACTCAATTTGGGTAAATGTCAGCTACATATAAGAAACTGAGCTGAAGTTGCAGTCATCAACTTCTATTCTGCGTCTAGCTTTGGGAAGGCCAATCGGAACAATCTTAAGTCTTGTATTCCAGAAAACCTCAGGCCCAGCTTCCTTTTTACTCAAAGAAAACTAATCCAAACAGAAAAAGGTAACAGCATGGGGACTATAAAAAATTCTGAATCAGAAAATAACAGAAAAGCACAGCCTTGAATATTCAAAAGACCATAATTTTAGAAGTAATTTGCATAACATTTATGTTCAATAATTTTTTTTAATTAACAAAAGTGTTTATGTCTTTGAAGGTTGCTTTCAAGTTTTTCACATTAGACATCATTTCTAAATGCTGACATGTCAATCTTGGTTTACTCTTTGACCCAAAAATTGAATAAAGGAAAATTCCTTTTTGTCAGATTTCTGTGGCCTTTATTTACTTGGTATTATGTGTTTTTTTGTTGTTGTTGTATGCACTGCATTGTCGTCAGATCTGGAGTCTCTAAAATATCTATTTTTCTTATGTAATTTAAACTTTTTCTATGTGCTACTACCTGGTTCTTTTTCTAAATAGTATACAGTTATTTGAAAGTAACATGTCTTTTTTGCTTAGAAGAAACCAAGTGATACTGCATTACTTAATCCTCTATATACATTTTCATGTTTTTACTTATGTCGGTGGCAGTTTGTCACACGACAAGCACGTGAAAATTTCTTACTCTTACTTAATATTCAGTATTTCTACATCATTTTAATAGTATAGTCCCCAGAATTCAATTTCAGCAAATGTATGTTGATCACTGATATGTTTGTCTAACTCATTTAACTTTAACTCCTTGTGGTTATTATACTTCCTTATATTCGCCTTCATTTACTTTTCTTATTTTATAACATTGACCAAATTTTTGTTCACTTTCTATTTTAATGATGTGTTACCCAGTAATTATTTTAATTTCATTGCCTATTTGAACATTTGGTTATCTGAAGTCATAGGTAAACATTACGTACATTCTTTCCCCAAATATAACAAGACCTGTGCTTGTGCCTTTTTTATTTGAAAAATTTAAGTATTTTCCATGTTTCTTCTCTCTTATCCTCTTCCTTTTTTTTCCCTCTAAAACAAAAAATCTTTTTTTTCCTTATTCTTTCTTAGATTTTATCACCTAATAGTCATCTCTGTGTTTGCCAATTATTTTTTGAGAGAATTGTTTCTAGTTTATCTAATTACAAATACAATATCCATCCTGTTTTTTAAAATTTCTACAGTCATGCTTTTTTAGTTCCAAGAGAATACTCTTTCTCTTTAGGGTATTCAGAGCAGCTTGATATATGTCTTTTACTTAAACTTTTTTTGTCAGGTTATTAAATTTTAATTTACATATAAAACTCATCCCTTAAAAATACGTAGTTTGATCAATAATTACCACTACCATCAAGATACTGAATATTTCCATCATACCAAAAAGTTCCTTCGTATCAACTTGTTGTCAAGTCTCTTCCCTCACCTGTTGGCTGGGGCAACCACCAACCCAATTTCTCTCTTCACAAACTGGAGTTCCCAAAATGTCATATAAATTGAATCAGACAGTATGTAGCTTTTGTGGAAGGTTTCTTTCACCTCATAAAATGCTTTAAAGAATTATCCATGTTGTTGCATGTGTCAGGAGTTCAGGCCATTTATTGATCTTCTCACATCCTTTCTGAACTTGTGTATTCCATTGTATGGAGATACCACAGTTTTTTTTTTTTTAATCCATTCACAGGTTATAGGACACCATTTAGATTTTTGTCTAGATTTTGACCATTATGAATAAAGCTGCTGGTCATGTACTGGTCTTTGTGTAAATATATACATTTTCATTTAGCTTGACTAAATTCCTAGGGAGGGATTGCTGGGTTCTGTAATAAGTGTATGATTAACTTTATAAGAAACATAGCTCTATTATTTTGCATTCCTATTGGAAATATAACTGATTTCAGGTTGTTCTGCACATTCATTAGCATGTGGGTTGTCTGGTTTTGTTTTGTTGTTGTTTTTTATCACTTTTAGCCATTGCAGTGGATGCTTAGTAATATGTCATTGTGTTTATGATTCATGTTTTAACAATAACTAATAAACAATGTTGAGCATGTTTTCATGTGTATGTGTGTTATTCATGAAAATATTTTGGTGATGTGTCCTCATGAAAGTCCAGTTGTTCCTTCCCATTTGTTGAAAACACTATCTTTTTAATATTGAATAGCCATTGCACTTTTGTAAACATCAATTGATAATATTTCTATAGGTATATTAGTGGATTCTTCATTCTGTTACATTGTTTTATCTAATCATCCTACTCAAAATCTTACTGTTGTGATTATTATAGTTTTCTTTGGGCCATACTTTTCAGGTTCTTTGTATGACTTATGATTTTTTGTTGAAAACTAGATATTTAAATATTATTATGTGGTAACTCTGGAAATCATTTTGCCATTTTGCTATTCCCCAGGGTTTGCCATTCTTGCTTGTTGAAGGCAGTTACTCAGTTTGCAAAATGTTATCGTCACTCTGCAAAACAGTTTGGCAGTTTCGTAGGATGTTAAACGTGTTACCGTAGCATATAGCAATCTCATTCCTAGGTAATTACTCTAGAGAAATAAAAATTAATCCTCACACTAAAAATCATGTATGAACATTTATAGGATCTTATTCATAATCACTAGAAATAGAAACAACCAAAAAGCACTTCAGTGGGTGAATGGATAAAAGTGGTATGTCAATGCAACAGAATACTATTTAGCAATGAAAAAGAATGACCTATTGATACATGCAACAACATGAATGATGTTAAATGTATACATCAGATGAAAAAAATCCAGTCTTGAAAGTTTTCTTCCTGTAGGATTCCACTTATATAACATTCTGGAGAGGTTAAAGCTGTAGAAACTGAAAATAGATCAGTAGTTACCAGGATTAGGGATGCAGGAGGGTTTCACCACAAGAGGAAAGCACAGTGGAGTTTTATGGGGTGATGGAACTCTTCCAACCTGTTTGTGGTGGTCATTATACAAATCTATATGTGTATTGAAAATCATAGAACTCTATACCCAACTACTGATTTTTAATGTAAATGAAAATAAATCTAATTATCAAATAGCTGTGCATAATAAAGTAGTATTCTTAACAATTAAAAAAAAAACCCAGATACTTGGGCACCTAGTTGGTTGAGTCAGTTAGGTGTCTACCTTTGGCTTAGGTCTTGGGGTCCTGGGATCAAGCCCCACGTTGGGCTCCTTGCTCAGTGGGGAGCCTGCTACTCCCTCTTCCTCTGCCACTTCTCTTGCTTGTGCTCTCTTGCGCTCTGTCAAATAAATAAATAAAGCCTTAAAAAAATAAAATAAACCTGGATACTTTCTGTGTGTTACTAAAAATTCTTACCCAAGGTCTAGCTCCATAATCTAATAACTCCAAGCTAAGAGAAAATGTTATAAATGTGCAATAAAGAGATTTCACTTATTTTTAAAATCCTAAAATTAAAAAAAATGTCAGCTAAAAAAACAAATGAATAAACAAACACAAAAATACTGAAACAGACCCATAAATAGGGAAGGTGAACTGGTGGTTGCCAGAGGGGAGGAGGTGGAGGGATGGGCAAAATGGGTGAAGGGGAGTGGAAGGTACAGGTTTCCAGTTATGGAATGAATAAGTCATGGTATACAGCACAGGGAATATAGTCAGTGTGACTATCATAGTACTGTATGGTGACAGATGGTAGCTACACTTGTGGTGAGCATAGCATAACACCGACTCGTCGAAACATTACGTTGCACACCTGAAACTGATGTAACATTGTATGTCAACTATTTGTCAATTTTTTTAAAAAGAGAAAAATATTTCAGCTAAAAATCAGAGAGTAAAGTACATACATAGAGGTGTTTTGGTGTTGATTAATATATTTGGAAGAAATATCAAAAAAAAAAAAAACACTGTTTCTCCTTGAACTGACAAGAGACTTTTATAGATGTACTTTTGGCACTAATAGAAACAGTAGCATTTTATTTGTATTTTTTTTCCTGCTTTTAGTACCTATGGATTGTAATGTTAGTGGTAGGTCTGTAAAACAGCTGATACATTTTTTTAGCCAGCACACCTTTACAAAGTACGTCATTTCCCCCCACCACATGTGATCTCAGGCTGTGCATCTCTTTGATTTACAGTCGTGAGCCCTGTGACAGACTGAATTAAAGCAACTCTCTCACAATCTGTTCAGATTGGAAGTATGTCAAGAAGAGAACTTTGGTGGGTTACTGACAATTTGCCAAATTTGCTCAAAACTGACAAGTAATGGCTGGCTGCTTGAAAGGTTCTTCCAGAGTTGCGCATCTTATAATAGGGTTATACCTCCCCCCCACACACACACTCATACTCTGATTTGGGTAATAAGACTCATTTTCACAGTATGCTCTATGTAAATTGTTGGCTACCAATTTATGATTTATGGACTCCTGGTGAGAGGGAGGATGTCACAAAATTACTCTTAAGAGTTCTAAAAGTGTTTAGGTACACCAAACAGTGTCTGATAACTTATTTTCAAACATTATTTGGCCAATGAGGTAATACACAGTTATAATTTACAAAAATCTTAAATATTAATGAATTCATGGGCCCAGCACGCTTCTGCTGTGCTACTCTGCTAAATATTAATGAATTCATAATAACTTCTTATTGTTATATATCTTCTCTATCAATGATTACTAAAATTGTAATTGTGTTATTGTGGGGGTGAAGGAAATTCTTTGAATTACAAGGAGTTTGTCACACTCCCATAAATTCAGATTGACCAATGTAGACATCATTAATCATGGCAGGCAATGATTATATTTCGTTGCTCTTTTGTTACAGAATGAGTTGAGAAACTGTAACTTCTTTGAATAAAGTCAATTGCTAGTGTTGGTATACTTACTATCTTTTAAAACATCTATACTGAAATTTTCCAAGATTCCACTTTCAAAGCACCACTTGACAGAAACAGGAAGAACTCAGTAAAATTAGCTGGAAGACATGAGAAAGCAGAGTTCGTTTAACAATAGGGTTCATATAATCAGTTACTTTACTATAGGAAACAGGCCTATAAACAGGGGACATGGAAACCATACCAAAGAGCTGTCCCCACTGAAGCTTCTTTATTCCTTCAATTATTTTTCCTTCTCGCCAATTACTGAATTGTAAATATAAGTTCCCTATCAGAAAAGGCATTTCAAGTGTGTTTTCAAGATATACTGGAAATAGTATGATCAATTTAGAACCTGTTAGATTACTGTATGAAAAATATTCCCTCAGTAATATGGACATTTCAGCTTTGCCTGAGTAATGATGATTCTATTGGAATCCAATTAATCATATTAGCATATTACCTCTTTAAGCAGACCCCTGTCTAGTCAGTCTTCTGAGGACAATTCACAGCTCTTCTGACTTACGGGATATAGTGCTTGCTTACTGGGGTGTTGTAAGTAACACCGTCACTCTAGCTCATTGTATGAGCATCAGTGGTTGAGATGACAGAACATGATCATTGCAGGAGTCCACAAAGAAGTTAATATGGCGTCAGTTAAAAGAAGGGCCATCTGTACCCCAATGTTCATAGGAGCAATGGCCACAATCAACAACCTGTGGAAAGAACCAAGATGCCCTTCAACAGACAAATGGATAAAGAAGATATGGTCCATATATGATATGGCTTCCATCAGAAAGGATGGATACCTAACTTTTGTATCAACATGGGCTGGACTGGAGGAGATTATGCTGAGTGAAATAAGTCAAGCAAAGAGAGACAATTATCATATGGTTTCACTTACTTGTGGAGCACAAGGAATAACACAGAGGACATTGGGAGATGGAGAGAAGTGAGTTAGGGGAAATCGGAGGGGGAGACAAACCATAAGAGACCGTGGACTCTGAGAAACAAACTGAGGGTTTTGGAGGGAAGGGGGGTAGGGGGTTGGGTCAGCATGGTGGTGGGTATTAAGGAGGGCACGTACTGCATGGAGCACTGGGTGTGGTGCATGAACAATGAATTTTGGAACACTGAAAAAAAATAAATTAAATTAAATTAAAACAAATTAAAAAACCAAAATATTTTGCTGGGGAAAAAAAAAAGTTAATATGGCAGAATAATCTGAATGAGAAAATAAATGTGCTTATGTTTTCTTAGTTGCAGGCTCATTAGAAATGAATAAGAGTTATTTTCTCAGAGACTTAGCTTTATATCCTAACAGTCTAAGCTTTGCTCACTTGGAGTTGCTTTAGACCTGAAGATACACTGAACATTTTCAGAGGTCAAATGAAAAAGAGAACTGACTGATCCTCATGTCAGGGCAGTAAGGAGGGTTGTTTGTGTAGGCTGTTCAAACTCTATATGCAAGAATGATAACCTTGAAATCGCCAGTCTGTGTTTCTAGTTGTGAACAGGGTCTCTAGGTTTTTATATGAAATATCCACATTTGTAATTGTGGGGAATTGATAATAACAAGGAGACCGGCACAATATTGACCAATGAAGCACATCAGTAAGCTAGATCTGCCCTGCTGACTATGTTGACCCAAGACCTATGGTAAAATTAAGCTAGGTTCTCTGAGGAAGGAAGCTGATGCAGAGGCCATGGACTGAGAGCTAAAGGAAAGAAAAGAAGTTTCCTTGGAAAAGATAAGAACAGGGTACTTGGAGACTTCCCAGGTGGAAGGATAGTAAGCCCCTAAAACGCAGGGATCCAGAAGTAAAATTTATGTGGGAATAGTGGTAGGGACACATATAAACATGTTACTCTTACATGCATTTGCTTTGGGTACATTGGTGGCCTTCTGTATCAGTGCTGGATAGTGAACATCAAATAGAGCCTGACTGACGGCAACTGAGGATAGAAGAAACAAAGATGGCTTAAGAGTCCACGGTGGACTAGAAAACAAGCTCCTTCTTCATTTTCGTGGGACCTATATGATCCAGTGGTGGGGGGGAGTTCCAAAAATGACTAATGATGGAATTCTCACAAACCCCAGCAAGTGCAGAGATTCAGCCAGATTGAACAAAATCAGAATATTTTAAAATAAGTAGGACATATCTTTTAGATGCAGTGTTATTACAGTACAGAGAAAACTTAGAGGGTTGATACTGTGAGAAGAATAAGCTCAAGCTACAAGGAGAAGGAGAATGTTATCATAATTCTAAAAATCAAAATCCTGAGGACTTCTTTCCAGTGCCCCCGCCCCCGAATAGAAATCTCTGGGTCACATGTCCCTGGTCTTGGATCACAGACATCCAGTCAGTCATTTTCTCTTTGCAATGTTTTACCAGGTATAGAGTTACTAAGCATGGGGTTTGGAGCTAGCCTGGATTTGAATGCAGCCTGGTTGCTCTGTTACTTGTCAGCTTAGACATTTAACTTCATTATTTAACTTCTGCCAAATGAGGATAATAGCAGCACCAAGAGTATTCAGGGCTGTTATGCAAATTAAATGCATTTTTAGAGGCATCTGGGTGGCTCAGTGGGTTAAGTGTCTGCCTTTGGCTCAGGTCACGATCCTGGAGTCCCAGGACCGAGCCCCTCATTAGGCTCCCTGCTCAGTGATGAGTCTGCCTCTCCCTCTGCCCTTCACCTCTCTCGTGCTGTCTCTCTCTCATTTTCTCTCTTAAATAAATAAAATAATAAAATAAAATAAAATAAAATAAATAATTATTAAAGCAGTGCCTGACATTGTGGCATAGACCAAGTGTACAATAAGGTTAACTTTTCTAAACACCATCATTTAAACACTGCCAATTTCATCACTATAAATCAGGCTTTAAGCATTTATCATCCAAACAATTAAATTCTAACATCTTATTGTTTTAGTTCCAATTCTTTGGTATCATCCTTATAGTAACTTAATAACATGCCCCTAAAACACAGTTTTGATCATTTTCCTCCAGACTTAAAGAACGTCACTACTTCTTCGTTATCTATATAATCATTTTCAGAAACATGTAATATTTATTTGTAGCTTACATTTTTGGCTTCTATGTCTACAGCCTCATGCTCCTCTACTACTTTCCCTCTTTTGTCTTATGTGACTTGTCCCTTGGGCAGAGTCTTGCCCTTCACACTTCTACTTGAGTAAGCTTTTAAAAAACAAATTTGCACTAGTCATTCCACAGATTAAAACATTTCATGACCTACTGATGAAATCAATCTTTTTTCAGAGGAAAGAAAGTTGGGAGAGAAAGAACATTTGCTTCACACATTTCTGTGCCAGGCATGGTGATGAAACCTTCACAAATATTGTCCCAAATGTCCCATTTAGCCCTCATACAATATAGCAACCCCATGAGAACTGGAACCTTTGGTGTTTTCAACCCTTGATGATAACTGACTAAAAAGGAGGTAGATTAAGAATGGGCAGCACAGTATTTCCTGGGATATTTTTTCACATACGATGTTATCTTACAGTGGAAAACCCAAGACTTTAGAAAATGAAGGGATATCAAACCATTATGTGGCTGTTTTATTGAACATGAAGCCAGACCACATTCTTGTGGATAGAGCTGTGGTGTGGTTGGAGATGAAGTAGGTTGAAGAATCTTAAGTCATACTTAATGAAACTGAACTTCTGGAAGAACTAGAGCAAGAACATAGGTACCGATAAAAAAAAAGAAAAGCACTCGAGGGGCTCTAAAAAAGCACTAAAAAGACCTCTTAAAGCCAGAAACTATGACTTCTGAATAAAAAATTTTAGTATATTAATTGAAATACAGGTCAGTCTTTGGTAAATGGCAAATTTTGATAGATCGGTAGATAGATAAAGAGATCTATGTCTCCGTGTATATCAATGCTGTTATCATTATTTATGCCTGTCTGTCATCTATTTAAAATTATTCAAGAACTTTGAGAGTATACTACCAACTGCTTATTTAAGGTCAAATAATTGACTTTATTTTTCTACCTATTATCTACGTATATTTAAAGATATTCAAGTATTTTGACTACTAAGTTACCCATTTGAGGATAAACAATTGACTTTAATCAAACAACAAATGAGGCCACATTCCAGGGGCCTTGAGAACAGTACAAATCCTCAGAAGAAGAAAAAGTTGGGAGTAATGAATATATATGACTTAATAAGTATAAGCTTTCTGGAAATGTATGAGCGTAAGAAAAACTTTTGAAATGGAAGATAAGTTCTATTGAGTGCAGATTTATCCTAGCAAAACACAGGAATTGCAATGAGGGAGAAAACTGGATGAAACTTTCTAAATTTCTCACTGAAAAGAGGGAAAAAATTAGGGGGGAAGAATATTAATAAAAAGGAAAATAGTCTATGTTATAAAAGAATAGGAAAGAAGTTCATTATAACACAATCCTATGGGGTAGCTATTAAAAAATTATTTCAAAAGTTTTCAAGGGTGGGTGCCTAGGTGGCTCAGTCAAATGAGGCTTAGTTAGTGGCTTCGGGTCCGACCATGATCCCAGGGTCTCAGAATGGAGCCCCTGGCTCCTGCTCAGCGGAGAGTCTGCTTCTCCCTCTGCCTCTGCCCCTCCCCCTGCTCCTACATTTGCACACATGCTCTCTCTCTCCAATAAATAAATAAAATCATTAAAGAGAAAGTTTTCAAGGCTAAAAAGGAAGAACAACTATGATCAAAGCAGTTAAAAAACAGCTAAAGAAAAATAATTTTAATAAATAATCCATATAAATGGAGGGATTGGTTCTAATACATATTTTTAATATTTTGATATGTCTGAAATCAGAATATCATCATGATTAATAAAGATAAAAGTTAAAATTAATTTAAAAAGAAAGATCTGTACTTGATCATGAAAACTAGTTTTTTTAAAGTAGACGTTTAAGAACATTTTCTCTATCATAATATAAAGAAAAATTTTTTAAATGAATACAAAAGGTGACTGAAATATATTAAGTACTTAGAAATTTAATATTTTCCAATCAAATAATAAAAGCAAAAATTACTTATTATTTAAAAACTGATGGATAGGGGAGCCTGGGTGCCCAGTCAGTTAAATATCTGCCTTTGGCTCAGGCCGGGGTCCCAGGACAGAATCCCACATTGACTCCCTGCTCATCCAGGAATCTGCTTCTCCCTCTCCCTCTGCTACACCTTTTCCCCTTGCTCATACTCTCTTGCTCATGCTCTCTCTCTCTCTCTCTCTCTCTCTCAAATAAATAAAATCCTAAAAAAAAAAAACAAACAAAAAACCCTGATGGATAGAATACTCAGTAAAACAAAATAACAAAAAAACATGGAACAAGGTGAAAGCGGTGTATCAGGAAGACTATCACTTAAAACACCTGTAATCATAGAGAAAAGAGAAGACTAATAAAATAGATTAAATCTTTGCAATCTTGAGAACAGAAAAAAATAGAGAGCAAAAATAGAAGACTGGAAATGAGAAAGGAGATGAGCCATAACACATCTCATTAAAAGAAATGAAAATTTGGGAGAAATTGCATGTTTGTCTATCAACATATTTTTTTAAAGATTTTTATTTATTTATTTGACAGACAGAGATCACAATTAGGCAGAGATGCAGGCAGAGAGAGAGAGAAGCAGGCTCCCCGCTGAGGAGACAGCCCAATGTGGGGCTCGATCCCAGGACCCTGAGATCATGATCTGAGCTGAAGGCAGAGGTTTAACCCACTGAGCCACCCAGGCACCCAGCCTATCAACATATTGTCAGGGTATCAAATGTGATGTTAGAACAAATGGAAAATTTGAATAGGCTCATTACCACAGTAGAAGTTAATTATGCAAATTATTGCAGATGGAAGACCCTGTGGTGGCTAAAACCAGCATTAAAAACACACCTGGAGGGGTGACTGGGTGGCTCATTTAGTTAAGCATCTGCCCTCGGCTCAGGTCACGATCCCAGGGTCCTGGGATCAAGCCCTGCATGGGGCTTCCTGTTCATCGGGGAGCCTGGTTCTCCCTCTCCTTCTGGCTTGTGCTATCCCTGTCTCTCTCTCCTAAATAAATAAATAAATATCTTTAAACACACACACACACACACACACACACACACCCGGATATATCAACTATACATCAGTTAAAATAATAATAGCATATATTTGAAAGTTTAAAAAGATCTGGAAAGTAATAAAAATAATACTATATACCAACCTCATTAATTAATAAAGCTATAAAAATTCTAATACTTAGCAAATGAAATCTCACAATGTGTTATAAGAATAATATGTTATGAGCAAGTAAGGTTTATTTTTTAAAAATGCAAGGGTGGTTTGATATCAGGAAACCTATCCATTTGATCAATTAATAAGCTAAAAAAGAAAAAAACATGACTACAAAGAGACTACTACTTAAAATTGCCTTTAAGTATTTAGGAAATACAATATAACAAAAAAAACAATAAATGACATGTTTGAAAAGAAGGGATAGATTTGTTTCTTATTGCTGATGATATTATTGCATACCTAGAAAATATAAAAATTCTCTGGAAGATATTGTAATTCTTAATATAGTTTTATAATGGGAACAAATACAAGATAAATATCCAAAGTTAGCAACTTTTCTATGCTCTAGCAATAAATGTGTAAAAGTGAAAATTAAAAATGGTATGTTATTTACAACCATATAAATTATGGTTGTAAAATATTAAGAAATATATTTCACTAAATATTAAGAAATATATCTCCAAAATATTAAGAAATATATCTCACAAGAAAATAACAGACTGCATGTAAAAACTATGCTGGATGAAAAACAGAATGAATCTGAATAAATAAAAAAAACATATGTTCTTGAATGGGAAAATCTAATAACTTAAACTATCATTTTCCACAGTTATACATAAGTTCAATGCAATTCCAATGAGCAATTCAAGATTCCAAGAGCAATTCAATTCACTGCTTTGAAAGTGCATAAAATGCTTAAAGGTTACAGTGAACAGTAAGTATCTTTAAAAAAAAATAAGATTATGAAGATAGGGAAATTGAGAGGATACTTGCTTACCAGATATTAGAACATACTATATATCTGTCAAGTCAATATGGGCTTAATATAGGAACAGATAAATATATCAGGCAAATACAGAATTCAGAATTAGATCTTTGACATAAAAAATGCACATATTAAAGGCATTTGGAAGAAAAGGATAAACTGGGGTATCTGGGTGGCTCAGTCAGTTAAGCACCTGCCATTGGCTCAGGTCATGATTCCACAGTTCCTGGGATGGAGCCCTGCATCAGGCTTCCTGCTTAGCAGGGAACTTGCTTCTCCCTCCCCTGCCCCTACCCACCCGCAACCCCTGCTCCTGCTCTCTCTAGCTATTATTCTCTCTCAAATAAATAAATAAAAACTTTATTAAAAAAGGATACTGCCACAACTTGTTTTAAGAAGAAATGGTAAATGAATTCCATCTCATATCATATATAAAAATAATTAAAAATAGATTTTAAAATTTTTATTGTAAAAAAAATTTTTATTGTATGCATTTATTTTCCTTTACTTTTTTTTTTCATCATGGTAAGTGTAATCTTATTCTTTCCCTGTATCCCCCATCCCCCCACCCATCTCCCCTCTGGTAATCATCAATTTGTTCTTTATAATTAAGAGTCTGTTTCTTGATTTCTCACTCTCTCTCTCTTTCTCTTTGCTCATTTGTTTCATTTCTTAAATCTACATATGAGTGAGATCATATGATATTTGTCTTTCTTTGACTGATTTTGCTTAGCATTATATTCTCTAGCTCTATCCATGGCAAGATTTCATTCTTTTTTTTATGGCTGAATAATAGTCCAATGTAAATATATGCCACATCTTCTTTATCCATTTATCTATCAATGGACACTTGGTCTGATTCCATAGTTTGGTTAATGTAAATAATGTTGCAATAAACATAAGGGTGTGTGTATCCCTTTGCACACTGTTTTTGTATTTTTTGGGTAAATACCCAGTAGTGTGATTACTGGGTAATAGGGTAGTTCTATTTTTAACTTTTTGATGAATCTCCATACTGTTTTCCACCTTGGCTATACCAGTTTGCATTTCTACCAACAGTGCAAGAGGGCTCCCCTTTCCTCACATCCTCACCAGTACCTGTTGTTCCTTGTGCTTTTTATTTTAGCCATTATGAAAAATGTGATGTGATATCTCATTGTAGTTTTGATTTGTTTGTCCAAGATGATGAGTGATGTTGAGCATTTTTCATGTTGATCATCTGTATGTCTTCTTTGAAGACATAGCTATTCATATCATTTTTAATTAGATCATTTATTTTCCAGCTATTGAGTTGTATTAGTTCTTTATATATTTTGAATACTAACCCTTTATCAGATATGTCATTTGCAAAATCATCCATTCCATAGGTTGACTTTAATCTTTCACTGTGCAGAAACTTTTTAATTTGATGTAGTCCCAATAGTTTATTTTTGCTTTTATTTCCTTTGCTGCAGGAGATATATCTAGAAAAATGCTACTATGGGCAATGTCAGAGAGATTACTACCTGCAGTCTCTTCAAGGATTTTTATGATTTCAAGTCTCACATTTAGGTATTTCATACATTTTGAGTTGATTATTGTGTATGGTGGAAGAAAGTGGTCCAGATCATTCTTTTGCATGTGGCTGTCCGGTTTTCTCAACACCATTTGTTGAAGAAACTGTCTTGTTCCCATTGCATATTCTTTCCTGTTTTGTTGAAGATTAATTGACAATATGGTGTGGATTCATTTCCGGGTTTTCTATTCTATTCCATTGTTCTATGTGTCTATTTTTGTGCTAGTACTATACTCTTTTTTAGCACTACAGACTTGTAATATACCTTGAAGTCCAGAATTCTGATCCCTCCAGCTTTGTTTTTCTTTTTCAAGGTTAGTTTGGCTATTCAGGGTCTTTTGGGGTTCCATACACATTTTAAGATTATTTTTTCTAGTTCTGTGAAAAATGTTGTTAGTATTTTGATAGGGATTGTATTCGATTCCTTGAGTAACACAAACATTTTAATAATATTTGTTCTTCCAACACATAAGCATGGAATGTCTTTCCATTTCTTTGTGTGACTTTGAATGTCCTTCCTCAGTGCTTTATAGTTTTCAGACTACAGGTCTTTCACTTGTTTGGTTTAGTTTAGTCCTAGATATTTTACTGTTTTTGGTGTAATTGTAAATGGGATTGTTTTCTTAATTTCACTTTCTGCTGTTTCACTATTAGTGTATAAGAACACAAAAGATTTCTGAACATTGATTTTGTATCCTGCAACTTTACTGAACTCATTTATCAGTTCTAGTAGTGTTTTTTGGTGGCGTCCTTAGGGTTTTCTATATATATTGTGTCATCAGCAAATAGCAAGAGTTTTACTTCTTCCTTATCATTTTAGATCCCTTGTATTTTTTATGTTGTCTAATTGCTGTAGCTAAGACTTCCAGTACCATGTTGAATAAGAGTGATGGGAGTGAACATCCTTGTCTTGTACCTGACCTTAGGGGAAAAGCTCTTGGTTTTTCATGATTGAGTATGATGTTGGCTGTGTGGGTTTTTCATATAAGGCCTCTATTAGGTTGATATATGCTCCCTCTAGACCTACTTTGCCGAGGTATTTTATCATGAATGGGTATTGTACCTTGTCAAATGCTTTTTCTGCATCTATTGAAATGATCATATGGTTTTTATCCTTTTTCTTATTGATGTGATATATCCCATTGATTGTTTTATGAATATTGAACCACCTTTGTAACCCAGGAATAAACCTCACTTGACCATGGGATGAAATCAATGAAAAATTTAAACATATAAAGCAATATAATAAAAGAAAATTTCCTTGCAGAAGATCTAAATCCCAACACATAATAATCATGGAGTATCAGAGATCTCCCTATATAAGATTCCATATTCTAGAAGTTATAAAATGAAAAAAATGACATCTATTTATATGCTGAATATAGAAAAATTAAAAATTTTTTCATAACAAGAATGTTAACAGGCAAAAAGTGGATGTGGGTAAAAATATTAATATTCTATAGATGCAAAAAGTTAATTTTGATAATATTATTGTATCCTTACTGATCGACAAGAAAAAAAAATGGAACAATGGACAAGGACCTGAAGAGCAAATACCAGAATGTGAACTGATACTTAAAATTCGCCAATGTTCAGATTAGAAACAACTATAAAGTTCTGTAAAATCTATAAATGCTGTTGATGTCAGGAAAATGCTATTCATATACAATGCAATAAAAAATGTAAGGAGTTATACATTTCCTGTTAAAATTTATGTTATCTAGGTTTTAATTCAGAAATTTTTCTACTGTGGGTGTATTTCGTAGAAAGTACGTGCCAAGTTGGAAGGACATATAAAAGGATTTTTATTTCAACATTGGACATACTGGGCAAGATTTGGAGCTATCAATAGGGAACACTGAAAATTTGGGATACAAGCACAATATGGAGTATCAAGCAGCCTTTATTTAAAAAGTGAGAAAAGCAAGAAGAAGAAAATCATGTGATATGATCTAGTTTTTCTAAGACAACTGGACCCTAAATTACAGATATGATTAAATAGCTATATTATAGGGACGCCTGGGTGGCTCAGTTGGTTACGCAGCTGCCTTCGGCTCAGGTCATGATCCCAGCGTCCTGGGATCGAGTCCCATATCGGGCTCCTTGCTCGGCAGGGAGCCTGCTTCTCCCTCTGCCTTTGCCTGCCACTCTGTCTGCCTGTGCTCACTCTCTCTCTCTCCCTCTCTCTCTGACAAATAAATAAATTTAAAAAAAAAAAAAGGTACATTCATTTAAAAATAAATAAATAAATAAATAGCTATATTATAGATATGATTCCATTTCTTGTCCTAATGTCCTGAAGAGGCGATGGAAGGCAAGGCCTTACATCTCTTCCCCACCAAAATACCCAAAATAACAACAATAGCATGTGTATTATGACTCATTTATGGTATCTGCACATTGCATACCTCCAGGGATACACTATTCCCCTAGAAAACAATGGAGGTGGCTCTCTTAGTTATGTAAAAATCCATTTATTTTTAGTATATAATGCAAAGCATAGATAGGTAGTCATCAGAAAGTTCATGCTTGTTATCTTTATCCCAGGGTTGGAGATTCCAAATGGCCTTTGTATTTTTCCTTATTTAATATATATTGTTTGATGTTTTTTAAATGCCTATCTTTTATTTGTATCTTAAACAAACAAAAACAACCATTTTTTGTTGGCAAATGGGGAAGAAAGAGCAGCTGCTATACTTAAATACACCAAATTTAGCCCTTTCCTTTTGTAACTATCAATTTACTCTGTTTCCCTTAAGAATGTTTTGGTTTTCTCATTCTGAGGCTCAAAATTATGGCGCCTATACTTCACTCTTTTAATGGTCTCTCTCCTAAGAAAAATTCTGTCTTCATGAATGGGTGTTAGCCCTATTTATAATGTTATATTTGGTGTTCTTCACATCTGTAGCACAAACCCTCTGCCCGCACCCATCCTGTGGAAACCTCAAACCAGCCATGTATAAATATGAGAAGGTAACTTAATATCATTGATCTCTAATTTAGTTCTGCAGTTGTGGAGCTACTGATCTAAATGCTAAAGAGAAAATACCAATGATCATGTCTGTTTGGGGAAAATATGTGATTTATGTTAACCTTCATTGTTTAGAGCCATAATATTGTCAGGATATATGACTCACATCCCTGTTGCTAAACAAATAACCCTTCATTAAATCTAAAGTGAGTAGTACCATGCAATCAAGAACTGCAAAGAGTTTATTTACTTGGCTCTTTTTGTTCTTTTTAATAGCACATTTGTGGCCAGTTTTATTGTTCAAAACATATTCACGAGCTATTATTTTAAACAGAAAATTGATTGTAATACGGTTATCTAAATTATCTAGCCGTAAGATCTATTTTAAAATTTTGCACAAATAAGACTATTTTAACAAAATTAAGTAGAGAAAATTGTGGCAAAACATGCAGCAATAATTTATTTTGCAAAACAAAAAGCGTATAACTGCTCTCTAATTACTAGCCTTTGAGGCATCTACAGCTAAATTAAAATCATCATTAGCTGTTAAGTGTGTTTGCTTTGATTAGTTCCTGTTTTATGAGGTTTTAGGCGGAAGTAATTTTGTGGTATTGTTATTAATGAATTTAATGTTAAGTGGGGGAAAAAAGTTTTGTTATCTGACAAATATCAACCCTGGTATTAGTTTAAATTTTGTCAGAGTCACTGAGATCCTCCCTAATATATTTAACCAAGTATTGAAAATGACTTATTCAAAGGAAAAGGTCTTTTTAAAGCTAGTGTAATGGCAAAAAAGAAAATAAAGCCTGAGTCCCTTAACTGCTACAACCCAATATTACAATAACAGCAGAAGCATGGGCAGTCCTATTCAAAACCATATCTCATCACTGCTAAATTGGACCAGTAACTTAGCTGATAGAGACCAGAGGTTCAGCATCCATAACATGGAGATATTAAGGGGATATTAACATCTTTCCTGAAGGATAGTTTTCAAGATGAAGTAAAATATTGGGTGTTAAGTAAGTAACATAGTGTCTGGAACATCCTGTCAGGAAGAGTTAATTTCCTTTCTCTTTCCTTTCCATGTGATCTAGGGTGTATAAAGATATTAGAAAAACAATTCCAAGCATCTATCCAAAGATAAACTAAAGGATTTAGTATACTCATGTTATTATTGCACTTGAATTTTGGTGAAAGAAATAAAAGGAGTATACATGGCACTTCCTATTTTAAACAGTGATTTTTAAAAAAGTGTATCTTTAACAGGTTATTAAAAATTTGTATTACTAGGAAGATGATTCTTTAAAAATATCATCATTGTATAATTTCTAAGGACAACTGCAAGTATATAAAGCTTTGTCTGTTTCCTTTGCCACCAAAATCCAATGATGAAATGTAATTATCTAATGGGTCCTGCTGTTAAAGGCAATGTCGAGGAAGCTGACATAGACAAAAGAAACAAAGCAAAAGGCATTAACTGTTGGCCAAGTCTGCATTATTGCATTTATATGACTCCAACATCATTCATGCCATGCTTTACAAATGCAGCATCTGGGACTCTTACAAAACACCCCTGTGTTCATCAAGATTAATATTCAGGATATTGATACCATATTGGACATTTATAATGTATTCTAAAAATATTTACAGCATGAGAAATTAAATCTAAACCATTGCTATGATATATGGAAAACACATGGATTTTTGTGTATGATGATGAGAGGAAAATTAGGCCTGACCATAGTCTTCCTCTTGAAATCAGCTAACCTCTGTGAAGGCTGTGGCGTGCTAAATTATAAATAGGGATAATCACACCTACTTCCCAAAGTTTGAATCAAAGAGAAAATAAAGAATTAAAATAATGCTCTAGTTGTGTTACTGTTATTCTCACTACCTATTGGTAAAAAAATTACACAATCAAAAAAATGACCAGAGAGAGAATTACAGGTAGGACAATGTCTCAATAGTTCATCACAAAAGATGAATTACTATTCATATTTAAAGTACAGATTGGAATGTCAAAAGTTCCTACAAGTTCCATAGGACTAGCACTTCTTTGCCCTGGGCCAGGGTAAAATTAATGACAGGTGGAAACCATCTGATAGCCCCACTGGCATTCACTCTCATATCCTACCACTGTCTTTTGTTTGAGAATTATTAAGGAACACCTCTTCAGCAGCCCTAGACAGATTTTATATTAAGCTGTTTTTTTAAAGGTTTTCTTTTTGTAATTCCCCTTATTTAGAAGAGCACAATCATTTAAGCTGTCGTAGGAGCACATGGATTGGTGTAGGCGCCATGTTCATATCAAAGTATGCCATTGAGATGAATAGTTCCTGGAGCTGATTCACATGCTGTGTACTATGGCAGGATAGCTGGGTCTGGCATAACTCCCCAGACGCATTTGAGAAATCTCATTATTAAATACTTGAGCCACAAAAGCAATTTTATTTTATTTTTTCTTCTTTTTTTTTTTTTATTTTTTATAAACAAATTTTTATCCCCAGGGGTACATGTCTGTGAATCGCCAGGTTTACACACTTCACAGCACTAACCATAGCACATACCCTCCCCAATGTCCATTACCCCACCCACCTTTCCCGACCCCCTCCTCCCAGCTACCCTCAGTTTGTTTTGTGAGATTAAGAGTCACTTATGGTTTGTCTCCCTCCCAATCCCATCTTGTTTCTTTTCTTCTTTTTCTGCCCCCCTAGTCCCCCATGTTGCATCTCCACTTCCTCATATCAGGGATATCATATGATAGTTGTCTTTCTCTGATTGACTTATTTCACTAAGCATGATACCCTCTAGT